>VMDO01004574.1:0-123361 GCA_007922755.1 Pedetes capensis
GCCATTAGGGAAATGCAAATCAAAACAATGCTGAGATTTCACCTTACACCAGTAAGAATGGCCAAGATCAATAAAACAAACAACAACAAATGCTGGCGAGGTTGCGGGGAAAAGGGAACACTTTTACATTGTTGGTGGAGCTGTAAATTGGTGCAACCACTATGGAAATCAATATGGAGGTACCTCAAAAAACTAAAAACAGATCCACCATGTGACCCAGCTATAACACTATTGGGAATTTACCCAAAGGGAGATGAGTCATCATACCACAGAGACACCTGCATCTCCATGTTCAATGCTGCACTTTTCACAATAGCAAGGATATGGAATCAACCAAAGTGCCCTTCAATAGAAGAATGGATAAAAAAACTATGGTATTTATACACAATGGAATACTATTCAGCAATCAAGAAAAATGAAATAGGGTCATTTGCAGCAAAATGGATGGAATTAGAGAAAATTATTTTAAGTGAATGAACACAAGCTCAGAAAGAGAAACAACACATGTTCTCACTCATATGAGAGACCTGACTCAAAATTACAAGAAGGAAAAATCCTACTCAAAGGTCAGATCACATTAAAAGGAGGGGAGGGAAGATAAGACTGAGGTCAATATAAATGGACTAGAAATCGTATGTAATTGTTCTAACAAGATAGAAACAAAGACCACTACAGGAAAAGTTTCTATCTTAAACAGAAATGGAACCCAAGGACATATAGAAAAATACTATATAGTAAAAGATAGAGAAGACTTGGATGGGAAACTTAGATGGGAAGGGGGGGAGGGGGGAAACATAGAGGAGGGTAAACCTATATGAATAATGCTTATCAAATTGCATATATGAAAATTGTCACAACGAAAAGCATGTCAAAATGAATCACATTATGATGTACATTAAAAATTTCTAACAAAAAAAAAAGGCTCAGCAGTTGGAAAATATGGCCTTGGTGACAGAAACAATGCTGGAGATTGTATGATACAATTTTGTCAGACCAATGGAGGTTTTCATTGCAAATACATTTTTTCACCAACATACAGGGTAACTATCCACATGGACTTAACCAGATGGAACATATAAGAACAAAATTGACTGTATTTGTAGAAAGAAACAATGGAAAAGCTCCATATGAAATGGCAGAACAAGACCAGGTGCTGATTGTGGATCAGACCATCAACGTCTCATAAGCAAGTTCAAACTGAAACTGAATAAAATTAGAACAAGTGTACGAGAGCCAAGGTATGACCTTGAGTATATCCCACCTGAATTCAGAGACCACCTCAGGAGCAAGGTTTAATGCATTAGACACAAATAATAGAAGACCAGATGAGTTGTGGCATGACATCAAATATATCATTAATGAAGACAGCAAAAGGTTATTAAAAAGACAGGAAAATAAGAAAAGACCAAATTATATGTCAAAAGAGACTCTGAAACTTGCCCTTGAACACCAAGTAGCTAAAGTAAAAGGAAGCCATGATGAAGTTAAGGAACTAAACAGAAGATTTCAAAAGGCAGCTCAAGAAGCCAGAAACAAATATAATGACATGTGCAAAGAGCTGGAGAAAGAAAACCAAATGGAAAGAACACATGCTATGTTTCTCAAGCTTAAGGAATTGAAGAAAGCATTCAAGCCTCAAGTGCTAATAGTGAAACATTCTACAGGAAAAATATTAAATGATGCAGGAAACATCACAAGAAGATGGAAGGAATACACAAGAGTCAATATACCAAAAAAGAACTGGTAGATGACCAACCATTTCAAGAAGTTGCATATAAAGAGGAACCAATGGTATTGAAGGACGAAGTAGAAGCTGCCTTGAAGGAATTGGTGAAAACCAGGGCTCCAGGAATTGATGGAATACCCTTAGAGATGTTTCAACAAACAGATGCAGCACTGGAGGTGCTAACATATTTATGCCAAAAGATTTGGAAAACAGCTACCTTGTCAACTGACTGGAAGAGATCCATATTTGTGCCTATTCCCAAGAAAAGAGATCCAACTGAATGTGGAAACTATTGAACAATATCATTAATATCACACACAAGCAAAATTTTACTAACGATCATTCAAAAGCAACTACAGCAGTACATAGACAGGGGACTTCCAGAAAATCAAGCCAGATTCAGAAGAGGGCAGTTAACCTGGGATATCATTGCTGATGTCAGATGGATATTAGCCGAATGCAGAGAGTATCAGAATGATATCTATGTTTTATCAACTATGCAAAGACATTCAACTGTGAGGATCATAACAAATTATGGATAACACTGTGAAGAATGGGAATACCAGAGCACCTAACTGTACTCATGAGGAATCTGTGCATGGACCAGGAGGCAGTCATTCGAACAGAACAAGGAAACACTGCTTGGTTTAAAGTTGAGAAAGGTGTGTGTCAGGGTTGTATCCTTTCCCACCATACTTCTTCAATTTCTATGTTGGGCAAATAATTCAAGAAGCTGGACTTTATGAAGAAGAACATGGCATCACAATTGGAAGAAGACTCATCAACCTGCATTATGCAGACAACAGAACTCTGCTTGCTGAAAGTGAAGAAGATTGAAACATTTAACGATGAAGATTAAAGAACATAGCCTTCAGTATGGATTGCAACTCAACATCAACAAAACAAAAACCCTTACAACTAGGTCAGTATGCAGCTTCATCATGGGTGGAGCGAGGATTGAGGTTGTCTACGATTTTGCTTTACTTGGTTCTACAATCAACACCCACAGAAGCAGCAGTCAAGAAATCAAAACACACATTGCTTTGAGAAAAGCTGTGGCAAAGGATCTCTTTAAAGTATTGAAAAGTAAAGATGTCACACTAAAGACAAAGGTGTGCCTGACTCATGCCACGGGTTTTTTTTGTTTTGTTTTGTTTTGTTTTGCAGTACTGAGGATTGAACCCAGGGCCTTGCGCTTGCATGCTCTGCAAGTGCTGGACCACTGAGCTGCACCCCCAGCCCGTTTTTGTTTTTTTGTTTTTTTTGTTTTTTTGTTTTTTTACTTTTTGAGACAGGGTCTCACTAAGTTCTACGCAGACTGCCTCTGGTCTTGAACTTGTGATCCTCCTTCCTCTGCCTCCCCAGCTGCTGGGATTACAGGCGTGCGCCACTGCACCCGGCTATGCCATGGTATTTTCAGTCACATCATATGGTTGTGAAAGATGGACATTGAACAAGGGAGACACGATAAGAATGGATGCTTTTGAATTATGGCACAGTAGATAATTATGAATATACCATAGACTGCCAAAAGAACCAACAGATCTGTCCTAGAAGAAGTACAACCAGAGTGCTCCTTGGAAGCAAGGATGGCTAGACTGTGTCTTACATATTTTGGACATGTAGTCAAGAGAGACCAAGCCCTGGATAAGGACATCATGTTTTGGAGAGTGGCAGGTCAACAAAAAAAAGGAAAACCCTCCACTAGATGGATTGACACAGTATCTGCAACAATGGGCTTAAACATAAATAAGATTGTGTGCTTGGCACACAATTGGAGAGTATTTCGTTCCACTGGACATAGGGTTGCTGTGAGTTGGACTCAACTGGATGGCACTTAACAACAACAACAATAATGTTCAAGGTCAAGTTGAATGATTCAGGATAACTGTTCTCAATATCCATTTCAAATTCACAGTCACCTTTTGAATTTGCAAACAGACCAAGCATTGTAAATTTTTTAAACTGGCCCCCAAAGCTGATTTAAGAAACTAACTCAAGCAGGTGCCATGGTACATGCCTATAATCCCATCAACTGGAGAGGCAGAAGCAGGAGGACCACAAGTGTGAGATTAGAGGCAGCCTGTGAAACTTAGCGATATTTTGTTTAAAAAAAAAAAAAAGTAATAAAAGGGGCTAGCCTGCAGTTCAGTGGTAGAGAACTTGCCTAATATGGGCAAAGCCCAAGGCCCCGGGTTCAAAATCCCTCATATAGAAAGATTAATAAATAAATAAATAAAATCACATACTTCAGCAAAGTGTGACAAAATATATCACATATGCAACTGCAAACTTTCTAGTAGCCATGTTTTTAAAAAAAATAATTAATTTTAAATGTACTTTATTCAAATTACTTTTTTTTTTTTTTTTTTTTTTTTTTTTTTTGCAGTACGGGGGTTTGAACCCAGGGCCTTGCACTTGCATGCTTTGCAAGTGCTAGACCACTGAGCTGCCACCTCCAGCCTATTTTTCTTACTTTTTTTGAGACATAGTCTCGCTAAATTATGCAGACTGCCTCTGGTCTTGAACTTGTGATCCTCCTGCCTGCGCCTCCCAAGCTGCTGGGATTACAGGCATGCGCCACTGCACCCAGCCCCTCAATTTACCATTTTTTTCAGTATTGGAGGTTTTAATACCTCCACATAAGATTTAAACCCAAACCTGAACCATACTAAATTTTAACATATTGAACTCACACTAAACTTGAACCCAATTTTTCACAGATTTGAAGCCCCTCTTTGAACCCAGGTCTTTAAACAAGGTAGGCGTGCAAATACTCTACCACTGAGCTACAACCTCATCCTCTTTTTTGTTTTTTGAGACAGGGTCTCACTAAGTTACACAGGCTACCTCTGGCCTCAAACTTGTGATCCTCCTGGCTTAGCATTCTGAGTCACTGGGATTAAAGGTGTATGTAATGGCACCCAGCTAAAATTATCATTTTCAACATATGATCAGTATAAAATTATTATTGAGACACTTTTTTTTAAGTACTAAGTCTCTGAAATCTAAGGTATATTTCGCATGCAATGGCCACATATGGCTTTCTTGTTGTTGTCAGGTGCTGTGGGGTCAGGTCTGACTCATAGTGACCCTATGTACAGCAGAATGACATACTCCCCGATTCTGTGTGAGGCACATGATCTTATTTATGTTTAAGTCCATTGATGCAGACACTGTGTCAATCCATCTGGTGAAGGGTTTTCCCTTTTTCATTGACCTGCCACTCTCCCAAACATTATGTCCTTATCCAGGGCTTAGTCTCTCCTGACTACATGTCCAAAATAAGACACAGTCTAGCCATCCTTGCTTCCAAGGAGCACTTTGGTTGTACTTCTAGGACAGATCTGTTGGTTCTTTTGGCAGTCTGTGGTATACTCAATATCTGTCTCTACCTTTTTGGACAGCAAAGATCTGAGGCTTTAAAGCCCCAATTATAAATGCCTAGCACAGTCCCTCTCTCCCCCAACAAAGGAAAGTGCACAGACAACTTGCAATCAGAGGCTTTTGAAGAGCAAGAATTTGCTGTTGGCCCAAAGGACAGGCTCTTACTCCTTATTTTACAAAATTAAATCCTGTCAAATCAACTGCAGGCTTAAAAGATAAATGCTATGCTGTAGTGACTCTGATTAAGTCATTAGGGGTGGGAGTGGGACTGTGAAGAGGGATTATAATAAGTAGGACCACTGGCAATCTCTCACATTTACAGAGACCACATGGCAGTGGGTGCTCACAGTTCTCTTCTCGTCAGACATCCACACCTGACAACCCAGGACACCAAGAACCTGGTGACCAAGAGATCACCCAGTAGCACCAGGGGCAGTAGCAGTGGAAACTAAGCCCTGGGCTGCTTCAGAGTCCCAGGTTCCCAAGCTGAGCCACAAAAGCAAAATCACCTGGAGGCACTTATTTAAAGTGTACACCTCCAGCCCTGCCTAGACAGGCTGAAGCAGATTTGGGAGGGCATGGGGGGAGAACAGGACCCCAGGATCTGTATTTTTAAGACATTTCCCAGGTGATTTTGATATTGTCTCTCATTGGGAAGAGACTATACTAAACCAGCTTGCAAGTATTAAGATATCTCTCCTTTTAAACAAAAATCCAGTGTGTGCAATCTTACTCAACACAAGGGGTGGTGCTCCACAATGCCCAGAAGACTCCTCACTGAACACTGGTACCATTCCTTTCAATTATGCTGAGGCACAATGCAACAGACAGGTACATAAGACTTGGTGAATTCATGTTCAGCAAATTGTTGGAAAGGTTTTTTGTTGCAATTTCAGTGAATTTCCTTCAAGGATCCTGGAGAAAATTTCTTCTGTGACTTTGATAATAGCTATAATCAACAGCCAACATTTATTGAGCATTTACTGTATTCAACAAATATAAATGATCACATTTAATCCTTCATCCTATGAGGTTGGTGCTATTGTTTTACCTTATTCAATTTACAGATGAGGATTCTGAGGCTCAGAAGGGTTGATAATTTTAACCAAGCTTAACTTGAAGTAGGTCTATACAATACAAGAAGCTTCACCATTATTTCTCCTAACAACTAAAAATCACTAAGTTTCTTTCCAACATCTAGTGTGTTCTAACCCTATATACACTGTGGATGACCATAACAGATCCCGTTCACCATTTACACAGCTGCCTCTCTTCTGTTATTCAACAGCCTGAGTAACTGCCTATTGTTTGAGAGTTCCTTAAGGACACCTCTTTCTATCACATGTATCTCTGTTCCCCAGGAACTTCACAAAGTCCCATGCTTGGTAAAGGGTGGATGGATATTTAAGACATTTCCCAGGTGACTCTGATATTGTCTCTGGGAAGTGCCTATATGGTGAATACTTGATAGGAGACGGAGGTCTGGCTAATAGAACTTCATCAACTGAGAAAAAGTTTCTAAGCAGGAGGCAAGATAAAAACCTTGATCCAAGAATATCTAGTACTCCCTGGATATAAAGGACTGTAGGGGCCTCAGCGGGCAGGGGCACAGGGCAGTTGGGAGAGCAAATCTGAAAGAAAGAAGACATAGCACCAGAATTTGGCAAGGGCCATAATAAAAGGCAGTTTCAAGGAACAGAGTTATGGGATCAGAAAAAGGCTGTACCATGGGCCCAGTGGGGCCCTGATCAGGATCAAAAGTCACACAAAGTTTGGTGTTCTGATCTTGAAGGACATTGTTACTTTGCTCTCTCATTTAGGGTACCTCGTAGTCTTGGCTTTGTTTTTAGGGGAAAATACACTCCTTGTCTTGCAATCCCAGCCTGATCATGATGGAGCCACAGATACGATCCAGCAAGATCCTATCATTGTGGTTTTATCTTCTCTTCCGGGGAAGCCAGAGAATCCACTATTGAGGAAGTTTGTCACTTTCACAACTTGTCCTCAAGGGGGCAGCAGGAACTGTCTGAGGTGCCACCACATCCTTCTCCATCAGGGGCTCTGGCTTCTTACACCTTGTCCTACTGGAGACCTACAGGTGGGCAACACTGACCAGAGAAGTGATCCCCACACGAGGCCATGTCCAGCCAGCCTGAGGCTGAGGCTTCTGGGATGTGTCCCAGTGCCCTCTCCAAAACCATCCAGGTGTGGATAACCAGTCCTGAAGAGGACAAACACCCCCTCCTGGTGAAAACCCCCACTCTGAGATGTCCCCCTTGAAATATGAAGCCCCCTTTCCTCACCTCATATCACACAGTAGGATGGCCTCAACCTTAAAGTGAGGGGTAAAAGAACTTTGAAATTAGATATGGACTGTGCTTAGGGCTTAGGAATCACAGGGATTTAAAATTGTTTGGGCTGCCTGTTTTGATGGATTGAAAGACTCTCACTCTAAGTATCTCCCAAGAGGTTTACAGAATAGGGATACACAGAGAACACCACAAACCTGCCCACAAAGCCCTTCTTCACCGCATAACTAGAATGGTAAATCAGGATACTTTAAGGCTCCAGGTTTTGAAGCATCATTTCTATAGAAAACAGCAGGAGAGTACTCACCACTGACAGGTCCCAACTTGCTACAGATCTTAAGGAGCCTTCTGTTAGACATGGGCTGTGGCAACACACACCACCGCACAGAGGAGGCCCAGAGAAATGCTCCCTCAACCACTGTTCTACTCTGTAAGGTACTTTCCTCCCCACCAATCTAAATGGAGGAAGGAAGACACATTCTCAGTTTGAAAAACTCCCATCCAGCCAGGTGTGGTGGTACATGCCTGTGACTCCAAGGACTTGAGAGATGAAGGCAGGAGGATCTCACATTCAAGGCCAGGGGCAGCCTGCATAACTTAGGAAGGCCCTTAGTCAAAATTGTTTTTGTTGTTAGGTGCCCGTCAAGTTGGGTCAAACCCATAGCGACCTTTATAGGGTTTTCAATGGCTGATTGCTTTTCAGGATTGTTTCAGGAGTGGACTGCCACCTCCTTCTCCCAAATTAAAAATAAAAAATAAATGGGCTAGGGGTGCAGCTCAGTGGTAGAGCACTTACAAAGTAAATGTAAGGCTCTGGATTCAACCCCCAAGTGCCACAATAAAAAATATAAATAAATAAATAAATAAGCAAACAAACAAACAAACCCCCCACCCAAACGGAGGAGTATGCAGACCCCTATTCCCTGGTTGAAAGGGTATGGTGACTGGGTCATTTGGGTGGCTGGTTCCAAGATGCAGCTACATCAGCATCCTTAGGGGGCATGGAAAGAACAAAGGCCTGGGCCCCATAAGAACTGGGTATCTGGAGCATTTTTAATCATCTTTGGTAACCACTGACTAAGCTACTATTTTCACAACTACTAGTTTGTGAAAGTATACCTGAAAGTACCACCCTATACCTGTTAGGATAGCTATTACCAAAAAGTTGAAAAATATTAAGTACTGAACAAGATGTCAATAAAACTGACTCTCTGCACACAGTTGTTGAGAATCTAAATTAGTACAGCCATCATGAAAAATGGTGTAGAGATTTCTCAAAAAATTGAAAGTAGAAGTACTATATGTTCCAGTAATCCTACTGATGATATATCCAAAGGAAATGAAATCAATATGTTGAAAACATTTGCACTCCCATGTTTATTGCAACGTATCACAGTAGCCAAGATACAGAACCATTCTAAATGTCCATCAACAGATGAATGGATAAAGAAAATGTGGTATATATACACAATGGAATAGAATTCAGCTATAAAATAGTATGAAATCCCATCATGTGCAACAACATGGATGAACCTGGAGGACATACTATGTTAAATGAAATAAGTCAGGCACAGAAAGAGAAATACTGTCTGATTTTGTTTAAATGTACAGTGTAAAAAGTCAAGCTCCTTGGAAAGAGAAGAGGCTGGGGTGGAGAGTAAGGTAAAGAGGTTGAGGACATTTTATACAAAATTTCAGTTAAACAGGAGGAATAAGTTCAACATTTATTGTATGTCATGACAACTATAATTAATAACAAGATATTACAGAGCTGATTCAAAATGGCCCAAACCAATATATTTTAGCTTACTGATGCCTAGAATGTTGATGTTTATACAGTCCATCAAAAGGAGATAGAAAGACTACAGAGAGTCATTACAACAAAAAGAATTAGTGGATGATCAACCATTTTAAGAGGCTAGATATGATCAGGAACCAATGGTACTGAAGGAAGAAGGGGAAACTGCCTTAAAGGAACTGGAGAAACACAAGGCTCCAGGAATAGATGGAATACCAATTGCAATATTTCAACAAACAGATGCAACACTGGAGGTGCTCGCTTTTTTATGCCAAGAGATTTAGAAAACAGCTACCTGGCCAACTGACTAGAAGAGATCCATATTTGTGCCTATTCTCAACAAAGGGGATCCAAATGAAGACAGAAATTATTGAACAATATCATTAATATCTTATGCAAGTAAAATTTTGCTAAAGATCATTCAAAAGTGACTACAGCAGTATAGTAACAGGGAACTGCTAGAAAATCAACCCAGATTCAGAACAGGGCCTTGAACCAGCGACATCATTGCTGATATCAGATGGATATTAGCCAAAAGCAAAGAATACCAGAAAGATATCTGTCTATGTTTCCTTGACTATGCAAAGACATTTGACTGTGTAGATCAAGATAAATTATGGATAACATTGCAAAATCAGGAATACTAGAGCACTTAACTGTACTGGGTGAGGAATCTGTACATGGACCAGGAGGCAATCATTTGAACAGAGCAAGAAAACACTGCCTGGTTTAAAGTCAGGAAAGGTATGTGTCAGGGCTGAATCCTTTTCATTACACCTCTTCATCTCCTTTTTTTTTTGGTGGTACTGGGGGTTGAACCCAGGGCCTCGCGCTTGCATGCTTTGCAAGTGCTGGGCCACTGAGCTGCGCCCCCAGCCCATTTTTTTTTTTTACTTTTTTGAGACAGGGTCTCGCTAAGTTATGCAGACTACCTCTGGTCTTGAACTTGTGATCCTCCCGCCTCCACCTCCAGAGCCACTGGGTACACCTCTTCATCTCTATGTTGAATAAATACACCAAGAAGCCGGAATTTATGAAGAAGAACACGGCATCAGGATTGAAGGAAAACTCATTAACAACTTGTACTATGCAGTTGGACACAACTTTGCTTGCTAAAACTGAAGAGGATTTGAAGCACTTATTAATGAAGATCAGAGAATACAGCCTTCAGTATGGATTGCACCACAACATCAACATAACAAAAATCCTACAACTGGGGCAGTAAGCAACTTTATGATAAACAGAGAAAAAATTGAGTTTGTCTAAGAATTTGCTTTACTTTGTTCTACAATCAACACCCACAGAAGCAGGAGTCAAGAAATCAAAAGACCCATTGCACTGGGAAAAGCTGTAGCAAAACACCTCTTCAAAGAGTTGAAAAGTAAAGATGTGACATTGAAGACGAAGGTGCACCTGACTCAAGCCATGTTATTTCCAGTTACATCATATACTTGTGAAACTTGGACACTGAATAAGAGAGACAGGAGAAGAATCGGCACTTTTGAATTATGGTGCTGGAGACAAATACTGAATATACCATGGGCTGCCAAAAGAACCAACAGATCTGTCCAAGAAGAAGTGCAACCAGAGTGCTCCTTGGAAGCAAGGATGGTTAGGTTGCATATTACATATTTTGGACATTTTGTCAGGAAGGACCAATCCCTGGAGAAGGATATCAGGCTTGGGAGAGTGGCAGGTCAACAAAAAAAAATAGGAAGACCCTCAACTATGTGAATTGACACAGTGGCTTCAACAATGGGCTTAAACATAAAAAAGATTGTATGCCTCGCACAGAATTGAGGAGTGCTTCTTTCTGTAGTACACAGGGTTGCTACACATTGGACTGAATAATTACAGACCTGAGAAATGCTAGGAAAGTAGATTTTAAGTATTTTCATCACAGAAAAGAAGTGAGACACTGCATATGTTAAATACCTTATTTAGCATTCCACCATGTATACATACATCAAAACATCATGTTATACAAAATCTAGAATTTTTACTTGCTATTTAGAAAAAAGCACCTGAAACAGCAGAATGTCCTGCATCACTTCATCCTCCATGGCACCTCAGGAAGGTGAGAACACTAGCAGTAATGGGAAATAGTGATGGATCGGTGAGATTGTATTTATACATATGCACACACACACACACACACACACACACACACACACACACACACAGCCTCTCCAGCAAATTCATAGGAGCTAGAGATTAAAAGGCACAGAAACTTGAAGCAAGATATTTTCTCACATCAACCATGGATGGAAGTGCTTTAGAAGGACTTGATCATGAGCTTCAGGATTCCCACAGCCACCCCATGAAGTCCTCCCTGTCTCCCAGAGTCCTCCTCAACAATAGGAGAAACTGCAAGCACTACAGATAGCAGGTTGACACTGATGCCACACTCCATCCCCCTTAGGGCAGGATGCTCCCACACAGGATGGCACTTGAAACTTCATGATCAGAGTGTTTTTTCTTTTGCTGCCCCTCATAACTGTCACCAAGCTAACTCAAAACCTGTCGTTCCCATTCTTTGGATTTCTGCCCTCCAAGCCTTGCTCATGCTGGTTCCTCCTCCCTGCCTCCCACTCATTCATTCCAATGTCTGTCTGTCTGTCTGCCTGCCTGCCACACTTGGAGGAATAACAAGGAGAATTAAAAATTGCATCTGTCAGCCAGGCGTGATGGCTCACACCTATAATCCCAGCAATTTAGGAGGCTGAGGCAGGAGGATTACAGGCTTGAGGCCAGAGGCAGTCTGTGTAATCTATGAAACTTGTCTGAAGATTTAAATTTTTTTAAATGGGCTAAGGGGGGTGTAGGCCAGTGGTAGACACTTGTAAAGTATGTGCAAGACCCTAGGTTCAACTCCCAAGTACTGCCAAAAAAAAAAATTGCATTTCTTTCTGAGTCTATCTAGCACAAGAGTTAAGACAATAAATATAAATCACTGAAGTAAACCAAAGTACAAGAAAGAGTAGCAAATGCCTTCAGAGTACAGAGATCATAAGCCATAGAAATTTAGAAGAGAGGGAGACACCAAACTGTAAAGAGGAGAGTGGAGAGGGGAGCGACCAGAATAAGCCTAAATGAGGTTCTAAGAAAGAGAAACTGGTCAATAAAGTCAAACTCCACAAAGGGTAGTAGAACTGAGCCTGTCCAGAGCCTTTGGACTCAGTGAGTAGAAAGCCAAGCAGATCTCAGGGAGCAGAGGGTGAAAAATAGGCAGCAAATGGTAAAAGAATGAATGAGTGGGTGAGGGTGAGTGGAGACAGAGGAGAGCCATGGAGAAAGGGGGAGCAGGGGTCAGCTGGAAACCAGAGAGCTGAGAGTGATCTCCTAGGAGCTGAAAAGGCTTTCTGCCTTTGCTCTAGGCCCTGACCTGGGATCTGTGAAGCGAGCGAGTGAAACAATGGGCAAGGATATGATCACTCAGGTTAAGGCAGAGGAACCCTGAGCGGATGGAAGCAGAGCACCCATAGCAATGGTGAGAACAGACACCCAGTCACAGGTTCCAGGGATCCAGTTCTTCCTGGCCCAGAGCTGTCTCCTGATGTTCCAAGGAGTTGGAAAGAAAGGGACACAATGGCTATATATAAACACAGGAGAGATTTTCCTACTTTGCTCTCCTTTGGGAAAATCAGATAGACTTTTTAAGATTTATTTTCATAAAAGAAAATCTCTGCTGGATGCAAAATAGAGTCCCAACTCCTAAGCATGATCCACAGGCCCTTCACAATCTAGTGCTCAGGTACCACCCAGCCTGACCTGCCCTCATGACCTCACAAGTACCTTAGCCTCACACTCCTATCCGTAGCTTGGCCTCCTCAGCCTGAGCCTTCAGGCCAATGCTCACTCCCTCCATAGGACATCCCTCCATGGAACATCTTTCCCAGAGTCAGATTCCCTGGCCTAACTCTCAGGCCTTAAAGCTCCAAAACAAATGCCTCCCCTCCACATACCCCCACACCTCCACCCCACCACCTTACCCTCCCATCCCTGTTCGCCTTTCCCAAACTATTCCTTCCTCTGTCTTTGTGTTCTCACAACATTCAGAGACTTCCCTTATCCTGGCACTCGTCACATGTGTAGAAAGCACATGCTGCTGCCCCATCACAATTGTTAGCTCCCTGAGGGATGGGAAACAGACTTATTCATATCCACAGCACCTTCTATTGTTTTAAATAATATTTCCTGGGTGTATCTATGTGCCAGGCACAATGCTAAGAATTCATCTGCATTACCTCATTTAATCCTCCATAATTTCACAGAGTTTATCATCGTCCATATTGCAAAGACAAAAATAATCAAAGTTCAGAAGCATTAAGTATCTTGCTCAAGGTCACTCAGCTAGAAAGTGGGGTTCTAGGACAGGACCCCAGGAAGTTTCACTGTTCAGCCTCCCCGACTCAGGATAGAGGTGTTCAGTTAATGTTCTCTGAGTGAATAAGGATGCCTGAGAGTGCTCTCCACTAGGCATGTTCAGTCAAGTCAGGAGACGCGATGATGAAGATTGATGAAGACATTAATAATAATGGTGTGGTTTACCTAGCATTTACTATGAATTGGGCTGCAGGTTAACTGATTTACTTAGATTATCTCACTGACTCTTTACTTTATGAAGCAGACCCTTTCATTAGCCCCAATATACATAATACAGAAATGAAAGCTCAGAGGTGACAAGTAACAGAAGCTAGGCACAAATCCAAGCACTCAAGCCCTGAGACTCTGTCATCCACTGGATTGTGCCATCATCTAGACAGGCTGCATAAATTAAAATCTAAAAACTTAGCAGCCAGGTAATGTAGCACATGCCTGTAATTCCAGCAACTCAGGACGCACAGGAGGATTCAAGTTTGAGGCCAGAGGCAGCCTGTGCAACTCAGATACATCTTGTTTTAAATTATAATTTTTTTTGCACAGTACTTGAGGGTTGAAACTCAGGGCTTTGCATATACTTTGTAAGCACTCTACCATTGGGCTGCACACCCAGTCCCATTTTTATTTTTTATCTTAAGACAGGGTCTTGCTAAGTTACACAGGCTACCTCTAGTCTTGAACTTGTGATCCTCCTGCCTTAGCCTCCCATGTTGCTGGGATTACAGGCATGCACCACCACATCTGGCCTCAAAATAAATTATTATTTTTAACTAAAAAAAGGCAGTTAAGGGTACAGCTCAGTTGTAGAGTACTTGCCTAGTATGCATAAGGCTCTGGATTCAATCCACTAGGACTGAAAAAAAAATTAGAAGCAATATAAAATCAAATGAGAAAGGAGAAAATTAGAGACATTTCTGGTTTATTAACTGGCACTTTTTGTTGTTTGGTTTGGTTTGTTTTACTTTTGTTTTGGGGCAGAAAGGGCTTGCTTTTTGTTTTTGTTTTTGCAGTAATGGGATAGAACCTGAGGCTTCATGCATGCCAGGCAAGCCCTTAACCACTAAGCTATACCCTCAGCCATGATTGGTCAGTTTTAGTCAAGAAATCCTTCTTGGAAGAGTTGGTCCGCGGCTGTATATTTTAAGGGAAGAAGAATAAAGTTAGGAGTTCAGAAAGGACAAGATTATTTGGGTTACAATGTGCTGATAATGATATAGTCATGATAACAGACTAAGTAGTAGCATCTCTGTGCTTCTATTTGTCCTAAATTTCCAATCGTACAAGAAAAATAAAGTATGACTTCCAAAGAAACTAAGGTCCGGATGAGGAATGGAACCTGGGAGATGTCACAGAGCACCTGGACCATGATCCTGACCAGGCTTCCACACAGCAGATGTCTATGCTCTATACCCATGATTCCCCCAAGATCTGTTCTCCTCTTCCCCTCTGCAACAGAACCACTGAAATTTACCTAGGAACACTGTAACCCAGAACAAAGATAGCATTTCCATGCAGCTGTTACAGACCATGTAAGTTCTGATGAATGGGAAATATTCCTAAAGAGGGTAATTGTGTGTTTGGGGAGCAGGTGGGGAAAAGGAAGTTGTCCTATCCCTATTGCCTGGCATACAGACATGATGGATGGAATTCAAGTAGCCATCTTGAACTTTGAGATGAAAACCATGTGCTAAGGATGGAACAGCACCAAAATATTAAGTGTGTGGGGTCCAGAAAACTTTGTGAGGCCAACCTAAGAGTTCTGGGATGGCTACTTCCAGGCTTTTATATGAAAGAAAAATAAATTTGTTTAAGTCACTGTTATATCAGGTGCTCTATCATTTGCAGATAAACATAACCTAACTAATACAAATAGGAATAGTTCTTTTTTTTTTTTTTTTTTTTTTTGGTTGGGGGGGTGCTAGCAATTAAATCCAGGGCCTTGGGCAGAAAAAAAACTTTTTAATGGGCTGGGAGTGCAGTCCAGTGGCAGAGCACTTGAAAAGCATGTATGAGCCCCTGATTCAACTCTTAAGTATCAGGAAAAAGAATTCTCAAACCTCCATCATAATAGCTGTACTTTTAGCCCTTCTTGACTTTGAAGGTACTAAAAGACAAAGAGCTACTATGTATTCAACAATGTTTTTTCATAAATTGACTAAATTTAAATTTGTAATTTTTCACAATGGCACCTGCATACATTTGAATAGTAGCATTTTTGGGATAACTTACACATTGTTTATTCAGTCTACATACAACGTTTAGTGTCATATGAATTTGCTGACCCACTGCATTAATTGTGAAGTTCCTCCCCATGGAACCCAAGGGAGTCTAGGAAGCTTCATGGAGGAGGTGAGGTGTGAGCTATGCCTTAAAGGCTAAGGATTAAGTTGTCAAGTGCATTGGAAAGACAGTGTAAGGGTACACTGGGAATGGGGAACATCACAAGATCCGGCTGGATCATATTTTTCCACAGAGCAGTCTTGAACCTTGGACTTTTTCACAGTAATCAGTGAAATGTCTTGTATTGGTTAATTAAATGAACATACAAATAAGCAAGTCAGAAAGAAAGCTGTAAGAAAAGCTGTGAATGCTTAAATGACTACAATCTACAAAAAGCCTTAAAGTCCTAACATGTTTGTGCAAAAACAAAAGAACCAATAAGAACAATTATGTACACTATCCCAATTTAAAGACTAAATAAGTTAGACAAAATGGCAATAAACTAAGACCCAGGACCGCACATTTGATATGTAAGATTTCATTTTATGCTGTATATATTTTTGCAGTAAAGTAGACAAATTACACTGACAAAGTTTACATCAGAGATCAGAGCCCTCTGCTGACCTTCTTCTTTTTTTTTTTTTTTTTTTTTTTGAGACATGGTCTCACTATATAGCCCAGGCTGGTCATGAATTTGCAATCTTTCTATCTCAACCTCTGAGTAATAGGATTACAGATGCATGCTACCACTGCTGATTAATTTTTTTCTTTTTCTTTTCTTTTTTTTTTTTTTCTTGTTGTTGTTTGCTTGCTTGTTTTTTGTAGACAGGAACGATGTGGCCCCGGCTAGCCTAGAACTTAATATGTATCCCAGACTGGCCTGGAACTCACAGCATTCCTCCTGCCTCAGCCTCCCAAGTGCTGGAATTATGTGTGCCACTATGCCCAGCTTTGTTTGTTTGTTTTGGGTTTTGTCTGTTCGTTTTGTGTTGCTGAAGACAGAACCCAGGGCCTTGTGCATGACAAGCAAGTGCTCTACCACTGAGTGCCACAGACATACCCATAAATTTTAACATTTGAATAAATAGTACTGCATTTAAGGGCTCAACTTAAGCTATCTGCTAACAGCAAATTTATCTGGTTGATTGAAAGGGACTCTGTTTTTCTAGTTTGTGTTTTTTATCTTTCTGTTCAAATATATGAAAATTCTGCTCTTTATTCTGAAAGAAAATGCAAAGTAGATTTGGAAGATGCTTATGTCTTTCTCTCCACCTCTGAAGAAACTAATGAGACAGGAATGTGACAAATTGCATCAGGTTTATAAGATAATAATTTGGCCCTTATCATGACTTATAAAGTTGACTCACTAAACAGAAACTTTACAAAGTTCAGAAACTGACCCCGTAGAACCTCAGGCAGCTAAAATAAGGCAAGGAGTCAGAGGGGAAGTTCAGGGCTTCGCTGGATAAGAAGCAAACTTCATACAAACTCCACAAGTTAAGAGGGATTTGTAGGGTATCTGGCCTCATTTATTTTGCTAAACAATAATTTAAAAATCATTAAATAAAAACATCACCATAAATGTTCTCTTATCTCACACTTACTGGAACAAAAATAAAGAATAGCATGGGGTGCTGAAATTATTTGAAAAGTCACAGAAATCCTCTAAAACTTTGTTGGAAAATATAATAACAAGAAAGGTATATATTAACTACACATCTTACCATTGTCTCATGCTTTATTTTCATACACACTACCAAATTTGAAAACATCGCTCAAAAGTCTATTTTCCTTACTCATCAGATAGGTTCTTTCTAAATTTACTCAACTATTTCCCACAACTCTTTTATATAAAGCACTATGCGAGGCACCCCACAAAAAAGAAAATCTAAATTCCTAACAACCCATAGGGGTCTAGCTGCATCAGGCTAATAGGACAGACTTGCTGAAGGAATAGATGGTTCTTCCCCTGGAATATTCTTTTGATACCCATTCATATGGCAACTTTCTCCTTATCTTTCAAGGCCCAGTTCAAATACTGCTTCCTATTGAGCATTCCCTTTTCCATACTCCATGGAATGGTCCCTCCTCCTTCATTTCATCCTATACAGATCTTCATGGTGACACTTATTACCTTATAGATGTTTATACATCTTCTTGTCCCCCCTGGACATAGCATCTTGAGGAACTGATTCTCCAGCATCTAGCATAGTGCCCAGCACCCAGAAGAGGTTTGGTTAGTGTTTGAATTGGTTGAGTAATTCAGTTGCTTTCAGTGTAACAGAGGATGTAATGTATACTCAAGCTCAGAATAAATGAATTTTAAAGAAAATTACTAACCTAAATAGTTATGTTTTAGGGAGTTTTTTTCTTCAGGCTGTGCCAAACATGAGCCAGCAGTCCTTAATGAGAGGACAGTAAAGACTATGCCCAGAAAATTCTAGAATGGGGGGGAGGGAGGAGAGTTTAAAGACCATTCCTAGTTATATAAAATTAAGGCAGTCTTAGTTCACACGAGGGATCTAAAATGACTGGACATGGTTAGAGACCTACTCACCCAGACAAGGGGAGTCTAAAGACCACACATAGCCACTTAAAAAGGGTGTGTATTGGCAGCAGGGAGGGTGGGGGCACTGAAGGACTACATCCATCTAGTTTGTAGAAATATGGATATTTTGGTCACAGGGACCAAGCAAACAAGTATATTCTATTGTCAAAGCAGCTCAGGAGTGTGTACATGTGCATATACACACATGTACATTGAATTCTCACTCTGCACCAGGAACCGTGCAGGCTCGGAGGGAGAGTCATCAGTGATGTCCCAGAATGTACAATTCTGAAGTGGGCAATAATCCCCGTTAATGCCACCAAGAGTGTGGCACCTGGCTCCTAAAGGGCAGAACCACAAAGATGACACCCGAATTCAGCTTTCCTCCCATCAGCTGGTTCTGTGGCTCCCTCTACTGATCCATGGCACTAGCTGAACTCCTTTGAATAATCCCCTGCCCACAATGCCACACTAAGATTCAGAGTTGGCTCTATTTCAATTATACCTAATCCAGGGCTGTGGCATGGAAATCTTGCCAGTCTCAGATTTTGGGGGAGGTCTGCAACCTACTCCTGGCTGTGGCCCTAATCCCCAGTCTGTCTACACACAGGCCATTGCAGCCAGCCTCATGCTGGTGCTTACTTCACCTGCCTGGGTGAGAGACAAGCAGCAGCCCTGGCCAGCCTTGTCAATTTGATCTAAAGCAGTTTAACCAGTCTATGCAAAAGTTACGCTGCCTCTGAAGAACAGAAAGATTCAACAAACACAGCCCAGACAATCTCAACGGAAGTGGTAGATTTAAATGCTACCTTTGTGTAATGTGAGGCAGTATCATCTTCCTGGTTTTAAGTAGCATTAGTCATCCTGGCTAAGGAACTGCTTTGATGGACTAGATAAGATTTTCAAAAAGCAATAAGAAGCCCAATGGTTAGAGAAAAGGAGGGGAGAATATTATTTCACTAAACTATATGGGAGGGGTGTTCAAGAATATATGTTCTTCCTAATTTGAAATACCAAGAAAAAATAAAAACAAAAAAGAGGTTTTGGCACAAAGATATGTAATACCCTATTACTTACAGGCATTAAAAAACTGGAAACAAGCCGGGCATGGTGGCACAGGCCTATAATCCCAGCAACTCGGGAGGCAGAGGCAGGAGGACCGCAAGTTCGAGACCAGAAGCAGTCTGTGTAATTTAGCAAGACCCTGCCTCAAAAAAGTAAAAAAATGGCCTGGGGTGCAGCTCAGTGGTCCAGCACTTACAAAGCATGCAAGCACAAGACCCTGAGTTCAAACCCCTGTACCGCAAAAAAAAAAAAAAAAAAAAAAAGTCTTGTGTACGATATTTATATGAAATATCCAGAATAAATCAATCTACAAAGACAAAGCAGATTGGCTAGTAGCCAGAAGTGGGGTGAAACAGGGGAAAACTGTTTAACAGATACAGGGTTTTACTTTGGAGGGATGGAAATGTTTTAGATAGAGGTGGTGGTTGCACATTTTGAATGTTCAAAATGGTACTGGAATGTTCACTTTAAAATGGGAAATTTTATATTACATGAATTTCACCTCAATCACTTTTCAAAGATCATGTCTCAGAAGAAAAGTTCATGTCCTGACACTTCTATCAAATATTTTAAGTAAAAGTTTTTAAAAAGGTTGTCTGTTTATGCATTATTCCAATTTGTAGTAATAGAAAATGTGAGTGTGTGTCTATGACAAAAAGAAGACTAGCAGTGTAAGCATGCAAATAAGCCACAAAGAGTGGTCATCTCTGGACAGCTGAATAATTAATGTAACTTTTACTTTTTCATTTCTGTGTTTTTCCTCTATATTGTCTGAATTTTCTGTAGTCAAAATACATTATTTCTATAATAAGAAAAAGAAATAACTATCCTGCATGTGCAAGATAGACATACATATGGAGAATGTAAGATCTCAGTAATATCTTAAATGCCCCCACCTCCCAAAAAAAAACTAGAAGGAAATATACTAAGATCTTAGCTCTCATTATTTTGACAGCAGGATTATGGATGACTTGTTTTCATCACTGTCACTTTATTAACACATAGCAGGTGCAACCAAAGAAAACCTATTATAAAGAAAAAGAAATGTGGATGCTCTAACCCAGAAGCCCAAGCAACACCCATTGCAAAGATGGAAGGAATCAAGGCTGGGATGGGAGGATCCAAACCCCTGCCCAAGCCAGAAATCTCCTTGCCCTTATGCTCTTTGCTTTTACACTTGGTGAGTGGACACCAGCTGCAGCACCCTTTCATACTTTCAGCCTGGCTTCCTCAACCCCACTGTCTACTTCATTTCCAGTCTCTCTCCATACAGTAGAAACTGATGGAATTACTAATAAACACAACAACTAGAAAGAAAATCTAAAGCCCATTGTGTTTGTGCCAAATTATCTCAGGAATCTACAGAAAACATGTTTGTAAATGTTTAAGAAAATTCAGAGACAAGAACTGTGCCTACATGCCTGGGTTATCTCTTTCCAGGCCCAGCATCCTACCATGGTGATGTCTGAGGGAGATGCCAGGCCTAGAGTTAACCAAGTTTCAAAAACTGGACCCAGTAAGGGCCATAAATAATATCAGGTCTGAATGCCAAGGTAGTAACAGACCGATGTAATGAACCTGAATTGGCTCAGTGAAACCACAGTAGTATGGAAATCACCTTGATTAGAAAGGCTCCTGCAACAAAAGGCCCACTCAGTTGAAATCCAATCTGTGCTCATTAACGCCCCCAGGATGAAAACACTTCTTTATCAGTGTGCAGCTCCAGCTCTCCCACAAAACCTGGCTCCAGGATACAGAGGGCTGAGGACTCCAGGCTTGGGGACTAAGAAGGGGGCCCAGGTGTGGGGAGGCGGGGCTGCCTCCCAGGCCAAGCCCAGGGGAGAAGCCCAGATGATGCTGGTGGGTTTTCGAAGCTCAAACCTGCTGTCCTTAAAGGATGCCCTGACAGACTAGAGGATAAGCAGAGGCAGGTCCCACCCTGCCACCTCCCTCCCACACACTGCGCTTCCACAACCAGGCAATGTGCACGTGCACACACACTCCCTCCCAGACGCGCTCATGCCCTCCCGTGCTCCTTGCTGTGAACTAGGTTCTCTTGTCACTCTGGGTCACCTTCCTGTCAGTCCCTATGGCCCCTTCACTCCTGGCAGCTGACACCTGTTCCCTTTTGTCCAGAATGGCACAGTCCTTCCTCACACAGCCAGGTCACAGCCTCAAGTCCCACCAGCCCTGGAAAAGCCTGCTACTGTCCCCATGTTTCAGGCTCCCAAGAGCCCAAGATGGGTCAGGACACAGGAAAGGTGAGAAGCCACTGAAGATCTAGATTCCAAGCTGGGCATGGTGGCATGTTCCAGTGATTCAGGAGGTGAAGGCAGGAGGATTACAAGTTCGAGGCCAGAGGCAGCCTGTGTACCTCAATGAGACCCTGTCTTAAGATTAAAAAAAGGGGAGTGGGGGGTCGGAGGTGCATCTTAACAGTAGAGCACTTGCATAATATTTGCAAGGTCCTGGGTTCAACCGCCTCCAATACCAACAAAAAACAAAGAATTCCAAATTCCCCTGTATTTACTCCACTGTTTTCTAAGATCTGAGTGCTAGGCACACATGGGAGTGAGGGGGAAGATCAGGCACCCGCTTGGGCCCTAGCAGGGGAAGAAAGGCAGAGACCGGAGAGCAGGAGAGGAGGGACATGCACCTCATGCAGACAGAAACAAGCACTCAGGAGGTCATCACAAGATGAGGGAGGAATTTCCCTGGGGATTCCAGGAATGCTGTTCAGCCGCATGAGACTAACACATGTGAAGAACCTAGCCCAGCGTAGCCAGCAAGCAGTAGGTGCTAACCACAGACCGATGAGGGCAGGGTGCAGAGGAGAAAGGGGACCCACAGCTCAAGGTGATACTACACCCACAGGCTGCCTCTCAGCCACAGGAGAGGTGCTTAAATAATAAATAACAACAACAATTGTGTAACAGCTACACCCACAGCTAAGGCCTCCTGATGCCTCGGGCAGGAATACAGCAATGAGGGAACCTCACCCCCAATGCTGAGACAGAGACACTGAGGCACACAGGGGGCTAGACCAGGGTGGGGAAGCAACTCTTACTTCAGTCACCCACCAACTCCTTGAACCAAGACTCATCCTCAAACTTCTAGCTCCGCTTTGCCACCTCAGCCCCCACTCGCCCTAGTCTGTCCTCCCTGGGAACAATAGCCAGGAGCTGCCCCTCCATCCCATCAGGAAGGCCACTGCCCCTTCTGCCCTCAGGGTCTCTGCCTGAGGAGCCTGATTCTCTGAATCATTCCTTCTCATTTGCTGGCTACAGTTTTTATTGTTGTTGTTGTTGTTGTTTTGGTTTTCTTTAACCACAAACACAAAGTCCTCAAGATTTAGAAAAGTCAAGTCACTCAGCAAAGATTTCTCAGTGAGGTCCCCAAACTGCCCCCATTCCCAGCTCATTTCTCTGCCACTCACTAAGATGACCGCGGCTCCAGGAGAAAAGACAGAATCTTAGTGAACCAGCCAGGAAAGGCTGCAGAAGGCACTCCCAACTTCTTGTAATCCTGACGCCAGTCTGCAGGACTCACAGAGGACAAGTCTCAGAGGGGAGAAGCACACCTCCTCCTCACGCTGCCCTGGCCCCTCAAAGGCACTGAGCTTCCCTCAGCTTCCAACCAGGCAGCTGAAGCGTTTACAGTTACGGGCTGCAGGCAACCGGAGAAGTGGCCCAGAAAAGAGGCCCTGCAGCCCTGCACCCGCCCCCCGCCACACCCAAAGGGGGAAATGGAAGCTGTTATTTTCCCCAGTATGATCTTCGCTGGAAGAGAACACATGATTTTTTTTATTCCTGGGACACAGAAGCACCCTGGCATCATCAAACAGGAAGCCAGGATTCTAGCAGAGCCAGGAGTATAGAACATCACAGCCTCCCCACTACGTCCTCCTGGATGAGGGTGAGAAGGCCACGGGTTTTAAGTCAGATAGTCCTGACGTCAAACTGAGATTCCCACTAATTAGCTGCTTTTTACTGGCAAGGCATCCACCTCTCTGAGCTTCAGTTTTCTCCCCTACATATTGGGGAACAATAACACCTACCTTCGTGGCTGCTGTGAGACATAGGAGGAAAACACCCATCGAAGGGTCTGACATATATTACGCACCTGGTGAAGATGTCCTTGGTTGGCCTGACTGAAGTGCATTAGGAAGAAAGCAGGAACCTGCATGACAAAATCAGGCTGACACTACCCCCACTCAAGAAGAGGAGTGAGTGGGGGGAAAGTAGGGCAACCTTTATCCTATCCCTTTTCCCAAAACAGGAACAGTGGGAGGACCGACAAGGCCCTCAGTCCCCAGCACTGCCTCCCTGTGCCTCAGATGAGGATGCAGCCCTATGGCTCTGGCAGAAACGGAGGATGTTCACGGTAGCTAAATGTGGAGTGCCTGGAGACAGAATACCTGGGTTCAATCCCCATCTTTACCTCTTGCTGGCTGAGTGATCCTGAGCAGGCTACTTAGCCTATGTTTTCTTTCTCTACATGGTCATTATCATAGGATCCACCTGATGGAGCTGGTTCTGTGTGTAGTGCCTAATAGCTTTCAGCTGTGTTCATTATGGTGTCCATGCAAGAAACACTCCCCTCCCCGCTCCACACTACCCCCCAAAAAAACATAAAGCAGCCAGGCACCATGGTGCATATCTGTAATCCCAGTAACTTGGAAAGCAGAGGCAGGAGGATCACAGATTCAAGGCCAGAGTCAGACTGTATAACTCTGTGACATCCTGTCTCAGAATAAAGAATAAAAGTGGGAGCTAGGGGTGCAGATCATTGGTGGAGCATTTGTCTAGCTTGTGAAAGGCCCTGGGTTCAAGACCAAGCCCCACCCCCAACAACAAAAAAAACAAACAAAAAATACCCATAAAGCCTCTCTCATTGCAAACTTGAGTTCTGCCTGTGGGTCCCGACACCTTGCTATTGCCCTTGGACAGCCTCCTTAGAGCTTGTGTCTCTGGGAATGTCTCTGGCATCCTCGCCTGCCAACGTTCAGAAGCAACAAGAGAAAAAAATCACAGTACTCAAGATATGGGGCCTGGCCACAGGTGGCTTGGGAACTAGGGAGCACTAGGGAGCTTTTGAGTTAAAGAGAAACAGCTATATACTTGCTCTTCCCACCCTAGGACAATTAAAGTGAACCCTTACCCTGTGAAAGGGGGTAATGAGGAGTCAGGGAAGCCTCTGTGACCCCTGGGGATGGCCACCAAGGCCTCTCCTGGGGTCAGCCTCCCCATCTGTAGCACAGGTGGCCTCCTTCTTCCTGCCCAGGACCCATGTTTCATGAAAAGACAAGGCCTCATTCACAGCACAGTCCTCCTGGAGGGGACTCTGCCCCCCACCTGATGGTGTGCGGCCACAGCACTGGGACAGGATTGGCAAAAATAGAAAACCAGGGAAGCAAAAACACGTGACTGATCAGTCATATTTATTATTTTCTGGATTTCAGCATCTTTTATTTTTAGAGGTATGTGTTCCAATTTGGTGAGGTATCTGCAGATTCCTGTACTTTGCTTAATTCAGGACTTTTTCTTTCTTTTCTGATGGTGGTATAGAAGTTAAATACAGATTTTCTCAGCCACCCCTGGATTCTAAGCCCTAAATTTAACTCCAAAGAAACCTGTCTGCCCTACTTCATGACAGAAGAGAAACCATTACCTGCTTCTGAAAATCAGAGCCCTGACAATGGAGTACCAGAGAGGTGTGTCCTTGGTCATCAAGTACTGGGCTGTAGCACCAGAGCTGCCATCAGCTGACTGGGTGGGGGGACAAGAAGGGGAACAAATGGCCCAACTTTGTGGCCTAAATCTTGAAGACCATTTCCCCTGGGGGACCAGGAGAGCTATTTGTACAGCCAGTCAGAATGGCCAGGGTGTGGCAACAAGTGTCCCATTCTAGCAGCCCTGGTGTCTGGCACAAGATGCCCACAGGGATAGGGACAGCCTGGCATCTGATCAGTAGTTGCACCACATTTAGACAAAAGAATTAACTGCCTTTCCTCCACCTCCTCTCATTGCTTCTGCTTCTTTTTTCCTGATGTTTTTTCTTATTATATTTGCAGTTTTGTATAACTATCACCACTGTCTATTTCAAAAAACTTTTTCACTAGCCCAAACAAATGCTGTAACAATTAGCAGTGATTCCCCACTCATACCTTCCCCAACCCCTGGAAACCTCTAATCCACTTTCTGTTTTTTGTTTGTTTGTTTGTTTCAAGATCTGTTCTAGATACCTTACAAAAGTGAAATCATATAATATTTTTCTTTTTGGCTTATTTCACTTGGTATAATATTTTTGACTGCAGCCATACCCGTCCAATGCTGTCAGATCTCAGAAGCTAAGCAAGGTTGGGCCTGGTTAGTCCTTGGATGGGAGACTGCCTGGGAACACCAGGTGCTATAGACTTGGGAGAAGGACCTGACAACCCACTCCCAAAAAACAATCAGGCATTGAAAACCCTATGAATAGCAAAGAAACATTAATAATAGTGTTTTCGCCTTTTGTACACAGGGTCACTAGGAGTTGGACACCAACTCAATGGCACCTAACAACAGCACCAACAATCCATCTCTTGGTACACTTGAGTTCATCTTTCAGTTACCATGAATACGATGCAATGAGGATCAGTGTACACATATCTGTTTGAAACTCTGCTCGCAATTCCTTTGAGTATATAATTAGAAATAGAATTGTTGGATCACATGACATTTCCTGATTTTTGAGGAACCACCAAATGGTTTTCAACAGCAGCTGCATTATTTCAAACTCCCACCAGCAATGCACAGAGTTCCAATTTCTCTATATCCCCAACAATCCTTGAGCTGTACCCAAAGTCCAGTAAATGGCCTTTCTCTTATACCTCAGGGCTGGGATTTGGCTCAGTGGGTAGAGTGCTGCACTGCAGTCTCTGAGGTCCCAAGTTCAATTCCCAGCACTGCAAAAATGGGAGAAGGACCTGGCAATCCACTCCCAAGGCAATCCCGAAATCGTCAGCCATTGAAAACCCTATGAGGGTCGCCATGAGTCAGACACCGACTCGACAGCACCTAACAACAACAACAACTAACTTATACCTCAGGATGTCTGCAAGCTGACTGAGAGGCTTGGGGATAACAGCTAAGGACTATAGCCATAGCAGCAGCCAATAGAGTGTCACTCTAGGTTCCAGTAGAGGTGGTAAAACAATCAGGCATTGAAAACCCTATGAATAGCAAAGAACATGAGGACTGGAAGAGGAGGACCACTTTGCTTCCACAATTACAGCTCCTAAAAATGGAGGCCCCAGCCAGGAGTGGCCTCTCATGTGGGAAGCTGGGCTGCAGCGGTGACCAAAGTGCAAGCACTCAGTCTTGGGGCACCCAAGGTTACCCACTGCAGTTCAGGAACGAAATAGTAGACCATCTATTCATGCTTATTTTTATATCATCTTTTCAAATATGTGAGTGAGTGTGTGTCTTGTATATTAGCACAGCAGCTTATGTATAGATGGTAATTTATAAAATTATCATAAACGTGTTGAGGGTACATGCTAATTTATTAATGGGACAGACATGATTCAGAAAGTTTGAGAACTCTTACCTTAGGCCAATTTTTCCTTCCTAGTCTTAATGTATTGTACCAACAGCAATAACGATAACATTTGGGGGACATAAACTCACAACACCCATTTATCCCTCAGCTCCTGATAGTTCTCTATTGCTAGCTCTCCTTCAGGGCTTTGTTACTCCTGGGGGAAATGAGAGACAGCTGATCATTGACACAGATATGGGAAGCAGGGGGTACTTTGAGGCACCCACCCCACTCCAGCTCAAAGCCCAGAGAGGAGAGGTCTACAGTTCACACATTAAGAGCACAGCTTTGGAATCAGAAATACCTGTGATATCACCATGAACTTCTGTGACAAATTAGTTCTTTTTTGACCTCAATTTTCTTATATGAAAAACAGTGGCACAATAATACTAGCACTAACTTCACAGTGTGGCTGTGAGGGGTACGTGAGACAGTCCACATAAAAGCATCTAGTGGACTGCCTACTGGGCACACACTAGTTCTTTTAACAAAACAGGTTGGAATGACGATGCAAGAGACAGAAAGAAAACTGAACAAAGGTGAAGACAGTGAGGGACTGATTCAGGGCGGGAACGGGGGCGGGGGGTAGTGCACGCATGTGCATGTGTCCAAACGGTATGTGTTCAAGTTGTACACAGTTCTAAGTCACTCCCACGTGTTCCTACTGAGCACCCGCTAGTATCAGGCTCTTTGAGAGATTTAAATATGAGTCAGGCAGAGCACAGTATGGCGGGCTCACTTCCAGTGCCACCCTGTGAACCACAAGCCCACCAGGGGTACAGGAAGAGCAGGTGAGGCTCAGGGACATGAGGAGCCATCAAGCAGTGTGTGAGGTGGGACTGAGAGCTCCAACCAGAGGGGTCTGCCTGAGATCCAGGGCCTCTCACAGAAGGCACCAATCTCCCGCTGTAACACACACGGCTCAGAATCCAAGGGGAGCTTTTGTTTCAGTTCCCTTAAACTTTCCATTCAGATCCTTTTTTAACCTTTCTTTTCTTTTCCAAAGCAAACTCTACAGGAGGACTTTGTCATCTCAGATATCAGGGCAGATAATCCACTCCCTGCTTTATTCCTTCAGCCTGCCCCACCCCTGTCCTGAGCACCCTCAGCTCTGGTCGTGAGTGTTTTATTGCTGCATATGTCTAGAGCATCCACCAGCATCATAAATTCTGAGTTCCTTTTCCACTGCAGCCTCTCTCCCTGGGCCAACTCACTGTGAGAAGACCTGCCTCAGCCTGTGGCTTCACAAAGTTATGAATTGCCTTCTGGTTCCTCTACAAATGGGCTGCACATTAAAACTGCTTTTCAGGACAAGGAGCCCTGCATCAGGGCCTCCCAGAAAGCCCAGCAATGACAGAGCTATTGAAACCTTCAATCAGCACAAAACCACTGATTCCATCAGAAATTCACAAATCACTCTAGGACACATGTGCTCGTGATGTCCTATCTTTAAAATTCCCTACCTTGTTTTTTAACTTGGCTGTTAAATTTCAGCTCAATAACTCACCAGGTACATTATTAACTGGCAAATGCTTCTGTGGCTTTACTAGTTAAATTTTAGAAAAGAACATTCTCATTAAAATATAATTTCTCCAGCAACCTCCAGAACAGCACAGAAAGTATTACATTAGGGCAAACCTCAACTACCCCCACACCCCACCAGCTGACACTGGATTTTCCTGAGTTGGCTTCTATTCTCCTATATCAAAGAAAAGCAAAACTGGATGATTCAAACTGATCCCCCACTAGGTGGCTCAGATCTAGGTGGTGCTAGTCAATATGAGTCTCTCTGCCAGGCTGGAGAAGACAAAGGAGAAAACAGCTGTGATTAAGGCCCCAGGCCCTCTATTCCTGGGGCCCAACCCTCACCAGCTGCAGTATGGGCACATGACACCTCCTGCCAGTTAAGTCAGTAGTCCTGGCCTCCACAGCACCCTAAACCCGAGAGTGAACAGCCCATGACCTATCACCTCTGCCTCACATCCCTCCATCATTTCCCCTTCCCCAACACAGGTGCTCTCCAAACCAAGTCCCTGCAGTGGATAGGTCTGGAGCTCAGCTGAACTCCAGATAACCACTTACAACCAGGGAGATTTTGGCACCCCTATTTGACACCCACATACGCCACCTTCCTGTCCCTCCCCCTCCAAGCCAAGCCCAACATCAGACCCTGTATCTTTTTTAGATCTACTTCCCATGGAGAGGGATCCATCCAAAGATGGGGACATCCCTTTTTGTCTAACCACCCTCCAGCCTCCCTTGGGACGGAATGGGGCTTGGGGAATATAAGAAAGCAGAAAGGAGGCCTGCAGAGGATGGTGGGGAGAAGGGACAGGAAGAGCAGACAGAGCCCCATTTAGTCCAAGCCAAACCCCAAACCCAACCATGGTCTAGTGCAGGCAGAGAAAATAGAGAGCTACTGGGCTTTACTCAAAGGACATCATCTGGATGTCAAAGGGATGGGCTGCCAAAACATTGAGGGGATTGGCAAGCCCACCTTGAAACAAGGAGGCCCCCCACCCCTGCTGACACTCATCAGCAAAGATCTGCCTTCCTCTCCTCCTAGAAAACCACAAGACAAATTGCTCCCAGACTCAGATCTGGACACAGACACACACAAGGCACATGAGAAGCTCTTTCAGACCCACTGAGCTGCATGGAAAAGCCTGCTTCAAGCCCCACCCCTGCCCAACTTACAGGTGAGCCAGTGCCTAGATCAGGCCACCTCCTAGCTATAACCTTCCAGGGCAAGACTCTTCCTACTGCCCTCTGTTCTGCAGGAGAGCTCCACACACTGCTGTCCAACTCTTGTTTCTGCCAGGCCATCTGGGGTGGTTCCCCCTGTGCTTCATCAGATTAATGAAACATATTGCCAGAAGTGTCTTTCCCCTCTGAAGGGCTGCTTTGTGTTTCCTGCTTACAAAGGAAGAAAACTGTTTGTGCAGCTGAATAACACAGTTTGGAGCCTTTAATAGACCAATGGAGGCCAAAAGCCACGAGGCACACCCATGCCCCTCCCCGACAGGCTGGCAGGACTGACCCACAAACTCAAGGCTCATAGGGACTTCCCATTCCTTGCTTGACGCCTTATACAAATGCAGACTTCTCAGGAACATGCTAGTGCCTGACAGCCTCTGGAAATGGATCGACTACTGCTTTCTCCTGTATGCCTCCCAGCCCCACGTATGCTATGAAGTTCTTAATAGACAAACAGATTCTTTTACTTCAAATTAAGTCCATATGGGATATCAAGTGAAAAGAAGACTGCCAGCTGGGCATGGTGGCGCATGATTGTAATCCCAGCACTCAAGAGGCTAAGACAGAAGGATCAAGAGTTTGAGGTCAGCCTGGGATATACCACAAGACCCTATCTCAAAAAGAAAAGAATAGAAAAGCAAACTGCCTGAAGTCCTTCCTGGTAATCTTTGATATACCAGGAACCCAGAAGACCAATCCTATAGGCTATGCAAAAGAAACTATAAGGGTTTGGGGGTGGGGAACAGGAGGGGGAAGAAGACTCTGGCTCTTTTAATGCAGCTGAATGCCTAGAGCTATCTCACTCCCCTACATTCCTATCCCCACCTCCTCAATGTCAATGGCATCCTACCACCTGACTGAAGCCTGACTTAAGAACACTGAACTGGGAGGGGGCAGCAGGATGCAGATGACAGAATGAGGGCTAAAGAAATCTCAACAGGCTGATTCTCTGGATCCAATACAACCATATGAAATCTAACAGAGATAAGCTTAAAGTTAAAGTCAAAAATCTCTCAGCCAAAGCAGTATAAGACTGTGGGGGTGGGGGGCAGGCTAAGTGAACCACTTGATATGATTACACATTGTTGTTGTTAGGTGTTAATGAGTCGGTGAGCGACTCATAGCGACCCTGTGTACAACAGGAGAAACACTATTGTCAGTGCTTCTCTGCTATTCATAGGGTTTTCAGTGGCTGATTGTTTTGGGGGAGTGGGTTGCTGGGTCCTTCTCCCAAGCCTACAGCACCTGGTATTCCCAGGAGGTCTCCTACCCAAGGGCTAACCAAGCCCGACCCTGCTTAACTTCCCAGATCTGATGGGCTCAGACACCACAGAGGTATAGCTACAGGCATGATTACATATTAATAGGGACCTATTTTGATTGTGGCTGGGATTTGGCTCAGTGGGTAGAGCGCTGCGCTGCAGTCTCTGAGGTCCTGAGTTCAATTCCCAGCACTGCAAAAATGGGAGAAGGACCTGGCAATCCACTCCCAAGGCAATCCCGAAACAGCCATTGAAAACCCTATGAGGGTCACTATGAGTTGGATACTGACTCAATGGCACCTAACAACAACAACAATTTTGATTGTAGGTTGCACTAATAAAAGTTTAATACTCCCAGGCACAGTGGCATTCATCTGTAGTCCCAGATACTTAGGGGGCTAAAGCAGAAGAGTCAGTTAAGCCCAGGAATTTAAGGCCAGCCTGAGCAACATAACCAGACCTTATCTCAAAACTAATAATAATATCAAGAAAGACAGGTGATGGTTCTACCCTACTCAGAGCTGGCCAGTTACCACCTGGCATACAGAGTGCAACTCTGCATCTCACAGTACGATGGGCACGCACTGCTGATATGCATTCCTTCATGGAGCCACAGCTCCAACACTGTCATGTTGCACCTATCAGCCACCATGCCACACCCCCACAGTGGGCCCATGAGACAAACAGGACCAATCAAAATCGCCCTAAGAGGTGATGTACAGATCCTGGAAGAGTGAAAATCTCCCTTCCTTGACAGGAGAATTCACAGAATGAAAAGACAGGAAGAGGGCTGAGCCCCCAAAATGTCTTTGAGCACCAGTGCCCAACAGTGCCATAGCCAGGTCAGGCCTCCCTTTGGAGCACCCAGTTACTGGAGTCAATGTACCTTCTTTTCTGTAGAAGCCAGTTTGACTTGGGTTTCTGCCACTTACAATCTGAAGAGTTGACTAATACATACACTTTAAGAGGATTACTGGTAAAGCAGAATATGCCCAGAATGGTGTCAAAGACAGCAAGTAAACTAAAAGCCATGTTTTGTAAGGGAACAAGGATGATTTATTTCAGAGAACGTAATACTCAGTGCCACAGGGAGCCTCTACAAATACTGACAGGGATAAAAGTTGTTCTGTGTAGGGGCAGAAGGCAACTCCAAGACATCAGTGGAGGGTACGAAAAGGGAATTTCTGGTAACTCTGAATAATACAACAAAACAGGTAAATCTGAATTCAGCTCCTGCTTTGTTCCCTCGGACTCACTGGATTAAAGTAATTCTCTTTCTTATTCCAAAGTAGTTTCCTATCTTGAACAACTTCAGCTTCCAAACCCATACAATGGGGATAATAATCCCTCCCCTAACAGCTCTATGGTGTTATTTTAAGGATCAAGAGGGAAACTGTAAATAGACCATTTTCAGATACTTATATCTTGACCATCAACGAGTCTAAAACCTTAGTCTGTGAAAACAACCAGAGATGTTCATAAAGACAAGGGGGTTTCTAAGAGCATCATTCCTAATATTGAAAAAAATGGAAACAATCTAATGTCCAACAACTGAGGATCAATGATAAAAACTACTTTACTGGTACAGGAAACTATGCTGTATAAGAACAATTAATGATAAAGGGAAATATCTACAACAGATTAAAGAAGCAAGAATCAAGACAGTATGTACAACATGATCCCAAGTTTGTAAAATTTATATTTACAATGAGAAAAGATAAGAAGGAAAAGTGGTAGCAGTGAGTATCCTTGCAGAATTAGAAATATGTTTTCTTCCTTGGGGTTTTTCCTCTGTTTCCCTAATTATATAATAATTATGTACTCTTTTAAAATCAAGAGAAAGTTATGGTTTAAAGTGCTTTGCCAACTGTACCAGATCTGTGCAAACAAAGAAATGTGTCAAACCAGTCTTCCCAACTTACCTGTCTTTTCTGATGTGAAGGTAGCAATTGACCCTCAATTATAACTATTACTACTTTGTAAAAGAATCAAATAAGTATGAGATTAAGATCCAAAATTCTGTGTAATTATCAAACACATCAATTTCCTTCCCAATAAAATGAGGAGGGTGATAGTGTCCCTTTGTAGGAATGTGTATTTAAACATTGATAATCTCCAAATGCCAGGCTGTTTCATAATTTTCTTTTATCTACTAATGTGCAGAGAACATTTTCCATGTCCTTAGTTAATATTTTACGGCACAATTTTCAATATATGCATAGTATCCACTGTACGGAGATATCATGACTAATTTAACCAGTGAGTGGTAGGAGCTTTTTGTCTGATTTGGTTTGTGAAATACAAATATTTAACGCCCTCAGCAAGCCTCTGAGCTTAGGCAAGTTCCAACTGCTGACTATGGGACAGACTCAGGAAATGTAATTTATTATTGTCACCACAACCACTAATAATACTGCCACCTAGCTTACAGCAAGATACATAAGTCCCATTGGATATTTTAGGCTTTTGAAAATGTTTCCCTAGAACCCAGGAAAGATGACAGGGCTATAGCTATGTTTTTTGAAGCACCATCAGGATAAAAAATATAGAAATGGGCATATTTTTAAATCTTGCCTCCTTGTTTTCCAAACACTTCCAAACATTCTGATGAGCGAGCATTGATTATCCATACTAATATACATGTGCTGGCACTCACAGCTGGATTCTCGTAAATGCCTGAAAAACTAGAAACCTTCTGGCCAGTTACTATGCATGTTGCCATAATAAGAGTTTCCTACAAAGGTGTAAACCCCCCAGCGAATCCATGGACCTATATGATGTGGACAAAGAATGTGGACTAGCAGCCAAAGAAGACAAGTTTAACTGATTTGCTCCTTCCTTGAATCAGAGGCCCTCTCTGAGTCTGTTTCCCTTTTTCTCTACGTCTGGCCTGTATGTCTCACAGGCCTACTGAGGTCTGGGTGGGCCCATAGCTGAAGCCACCCTATGACTAAAAAGCACCATGAATACCCAGGCAATATCACAGTCTCCCTCTGACCCTACCAGGCACATGCCATACCCCAACTCCTCTCTCCTTCAGTACTTGCCAGCCCGTCTTCCCTCTGGATGGGCCAGTACCTGAGCCACTAGAAAGCCATCTCCTGCAGTGTCAAAATTAGGAATCATGCCCAGCCCAGATAATAGGAGATGCAGGGTGCCAGAACCCCAGCTAATGGGCCACCAAAACATAAACATCCTACTCCAGCAGAGACCCAGGCAGAAAGCCCAGACATCCACCCCCTGCCCACCAGAAGCTACATCAAACTTTCCCCTGACAGCAGCAGTAGAAGAAAACATGGAGGTAGGAAGAAAGGTTTTCCTTTGTGTCACTGCTGAAGGCCATGGACCATGCCAAGCCACAGGGTAAAAGGACCAACCTATGTGTTTAGAGTCTAACCACATGGCTCACAATCCTGGCTCAATATTAAAATCAAAGAAAATACCTCCAGAGTCCCAGACTCAGAGATTCCCATTCACTCATTGATGAGGCCTGCACATCAACTACTTGGAAACACACCAGATGGTTCTATTGATCAGCAAGGATGATGGATCTAGGCGAAACATTCATCCTATGCAGGTGCAGACTGAGGATCAGGAACTTAAATTAGGAACCTGATTCCCCTGCTAAGCCCTGGGCCTTGTACTGCAGCTGCCCTGTCCCGCCTCCAAGTTGCCACCTTTCTGTCTTGTTATGCGGCCTCTTCATCTGTTACGAGTATCAAACACGCAAAGCCAGGCTCAGCCTGGGTGACTCCACTCTTGCTCATCTCCTACTTCTCCCTCCAACACTCTCCCAGACTTGGGGTCCCACACTGTCTTTGTCACTCTCAGATCCCCAGATGCTCCTGCTGATGTCAGGCCCCTTAGTGTCTTGACTCTGCCTGACAACCCCCCACCTTCCACCAATCAAAGGGCTACCCACAAGACCCCTCTTTACCATCATATACTTTTTACAGTTCTTCAATGAGTACATATTTACTTAAAACTTTTATTTAAGCCAGGCACAGTGGCACATGCCTGTAATCCCAGTGACTCAGGAGGCAGAAGCAGAAGGATGGCAAGTTCGAGGCCAGAGGCAGCCTTTGTAGCTTAGGGAGACTCAGTCTCAAAGTAAAAAGTAAAAAAATGGGTGGAGGGGGGTACAGTTCAGCAGTAGAGTCCTCATAAAGTATGTACAAGACCCTGAGTTTAGCCCCCTAGTACTGCAAAAAACTAAATAAACTTTTTATTTAGACATAAAATTTTAAACCCACACAGAAGTTAAAAGCTAGTTCAGAAGAGTTCTTGGGTATCCATCAGCCAGCTTCCCCCAGTGATAACATGCTACGTTACCATAACACAATTACAAAAACCAGGAAACCGACATGGTAATACTACTAACCTCCCCAGGACCTCCCCAGGGTTTCACCAGTTTTCGTATCAGTTTGCATATATGTGTGTACAGTTCTATGAAATTTTATCACATGTGTATGCTCACATGTCCACCATCACAACCAGGGCACAGAACAGCTCCACTCATCACAGAAACTCGCCCTCTCTTGAATCCTCCTTTCATCTGTTCTCTGTCACTGTAATTTTGTGATTTCAAGAATTTTATATAAATTAATTCATATAGTATATAACCTTTTGAGATTGGTTTGTGTTATTCAGCACAAGCATGTACTAGGTAGCTGTACCACAATAAAGATATTCCCTTTTAGAAAACAATCTCCCAAAATCTTTCCCATTACTGGTTAGGTAAAATCATGATACAACTGTATAGGAAAACAGTATACCACCGTTAAAACTGATAATGTAAATATTAATTAATGACAAAGTTTTTCTTAGGTGAAAAAAACACTAGTATACACCACATGATTCCACTTTTGTTAACATATGTAAACATAAGCAAAGATACATAGAGATACATAAAAAGTTAACAGTGATTATCTCTAAGTGGTAAGATTACAAGGGATTTTTTCCTTCTTTTTGCTTTTTTATCTGCATGTTTACATTTATAACAAGGAATGTGAGTAACTTTATAATATAAAAAGTAATTTTTAAAAATGCTAGAAGTTCCAATTTTGCCAGGCACCATGGTACACACCTGTAATCCCAGTAACTCAGGAAGCTGAGACAAAAAAATTGAGTTTGAGGACAGAGGCAGCCTGTGCAACTTAGTAAGACACTGTGTCAAAATAAAAAGTAAAAAAAGGGGGCTGAGGGTACAACTCGGTGGTAGAGACTTGCCTAGCATATGTGAGGCCCTGTGTTCAACCCCAAAGTACGGAGGAAAAAATAAAACAAAAATTTTCCAATTTTGTCACCTTTAAAACTTCCAGCCAAATCATGTCTCCCCCCTCAGCTAGCGAAGCACTATGTGGGGGTCTCCATTCTAGTACTTATTTCATTCAAGGCTCAGCACAGCTGCTTGTTGGCCAGCAGGCGCCCACTCAGGGACTGTGCCCACTGCCTGCCTCCCTCCAGCCCTTGCTGGGTACAGGTACTCAGCAATGGATGTCAGGCTGCAGCCATACCACAGGCTATCTGGCCACAAACCCAGGACTGGAAGGGAAATCACTAGAATTTCTCAAGGTATCGGGCCCCCTAAAGTAGTGACATCTTGGATCTGCACCACCTCAGCCTTCAGAATAAGCCCCAGGAGTAAGATACCAACCTTGGGAAATTGGTGAACACCTGGGGCCATCCAAGGCTGCTCTGAACCCCTAATTTCAGAGCCTCACCAAGTGCTCCTCTGTGGCTTACTCGGCTTGAAATGTCTTCCTTGTTCCATTTCTCATTATCCATTTTCCCCTCTTCTCTCCCAACTCTTCTCCTACCTAAGGGCAAGGCTTGCTCGGCCACAGAGCAAGGCCAGCATGGCGAGGAGCAGAGTGCTGGGAAGCACAGAGACTTCCAGGAATGTGCTGTGCAACTTGAAGGAACTCCCCCAACTTCTGTGTGGCCCGTTCCATTCACCTCTAAATTAAGGAGATTGGACTAGATGACAAAAACTTCCACTGCTCTAGGCAGGCTCCATCCCAGAGCTTCTGTTTTAACCTGGTATCTCAAAGGCTTTCACTGTGATAGAACAAACTTTCTTAGAGCAGTTCAGATATTTCTCTTGTCATTTTTTTTCCCTCTCCCATGACATTTACTTTCAAAGCCAGCCTCAGGGTATACAATCATGAGTGTCTGTTTTACCCACTGCAATATGCCTAGTTCAAGTGCCATGGTAGACAATAAATAAAAGTGTCAGGTTGTGGATGGGCACACACATGCACACTCCCACATCAACCTTTCTTTAAATGAGCACCCAGCAGTGTGCCAATATACACCCCAGGACACAGAGAACACAGCTACTGGTTCCTTTCTAGTGTCAGGACCATCACATCATCTGAGTAAGACCTGAGATCCCACAGTCTCCCTCAGCCAAGGTGTCCCTACCTTCCCACCACTCATCTTGGGGCAGCGCAAACATCCTAGAAAGGTAACACAACTTCCTCCTTTCTCCCTCCATCACTCCACATTTACACCACAGCCAGATGAATCACCTTAAAACTGTTTTCCACCATGTCAACTGTTCAAAACCTAGCAGCAGCTACCCATCAACCAGGGAATCAGGTGAAACTCTTCAGTCCAGTATCCCAGGCCTCCCAACCAACCAGCCACTCACTTTTCACCTCTAAGAACACCTCCACCCCCATCAGTCCAGACTTTCCACCTTCACACCACAGCTCACACACTGCCTCTTCAACGAAGCCTCCCCAACCACCTGGGGTCCTGCTAGTTGCTCCTTCTCTGATTCCCTTCACCTCCAGTTTTCTATGCCTGTATTTATCCCTCCCCAATCCCTGCCATATCTCTCCAGATAAGAACAAGTGACTTCAACCAGATGGTTGAACAGACAAGGACAGTGTCATCCTGTCCCCTTCTCTGTATCCCTTTAGGGTCCAGCATCATACTGTAATACATTTGTGAAATAAATACCCACCACCCCCAAACCAAGCCCTTATGGGCAAGAGTGCCCACCTACCTGGACCACGGACCAACCCCTGCTCTAGGGTGACCAGCAGTTAGAGCAAAGCACGTGGACTTGAGGGCAGATAGATCTGTGGGCAAATCATGGCTCTACTGACTCCAAGCTGGGCAACCTAAACAAGTTATTTGGCCTCTCTGAGCCTTGCATAAAACAAGGTAGAGTATTTCCTTCATCTTCAGTCTGCTGTGAAGACAAATCAAAATGAAGTAAAGTGCCCAGGACCCAGCAAACATGGGAGAGCTTCTCTCTCCCCCTCTGCCACCCCAACAAAACTCCACAGGCTTGGATGTTGTGCAGAAAAATGGAAAACCGGTTGGACAGCAGCACACCTCATCCCCCGGCCTCCAGTTGGCTCCCCAAGGCAGAGGAAACAAAGCCTGAATTTACTCCTGCTCCCCTCAAACAAGAAGGTCTTGGAAGAGGTCTTTGTTAACACTGCTGTAGTTTAAAAGCCTCTTTATGGGCCAGACACACTGTTTCTGTTTGTAAGAGGGAGGAAGAATCAGCCTACAGCTTAATATCACCTAATGCTGATAACAAGGCCTTTTGTTCACATCCCTCCATTAAATTCTGCAGCAATTAGCAGCCACCCACTCCTGTTGCTTGAGGAAAACAAGGGAGGCAAGGAGACACCTTCCTAGTTCATGGAGACCAGACATTAAACAATCATCAAGTAACATAAGGCAGAAAGTCACACACACGGAAAAAGAGCCACAGCAGGTCTGAGCAAGCCCAACTTTGATGGGCTTTTAGAGAATAATGGCCAAGGGGTAGCAGGCTAGATGGTACACATAAAGTTTTCTAATCTTTTATTTCAAATACGTATCTATCTGGTTGTGTTCAGAAAGATCTGCAGCATTACTTAATGGTTGCAGGCTCCAAACCAATTCCTGATGGTCAGTGGGTTGCTCGTAATTTCTTAGTACTGTAAACATGGCTGCAGTGAACATCTCTGTATACGTACCTTGGTGATTTATCCTCTTACTATCCTGGAAGGATGCAGTCATCATTATGGAACTGTTAGGTGTCTATACTTTTGATTATCTTAATAAACAATGAAATTATACAATGTGCATATATAGAGTTTAACCTTTCCCAAACACACACATATATATGAACACGCATACACATTTATATGCACAAATGTGCCTCCTCTCTTCCTCCAAGCACACCTCGGCCTCAGTTCAAGACTGTATCATCTCTCATTTAGATCACCATGGAGGCCAGGTATGATGGTGCACCTCAGTACTACTAACACTAGAGAGACTGAGGCAGGATTTAGGGTTCAAAGCCAGTCTGATCTACATAGAAAGATACTGTCTCTAAAAGAAAAAATATAAATAAGTTGGCACAGTAGTCCTCTAGGAGGTTACCCTCCCCATAGCCAACAGAATAAGATTTGTAAAGTCACAACCCAATTCTGTACTCCAGTGACTCAAATTCTGCTCTCACCCTCAGCACCTTCAGGGGAAAGCCCACCCCCAGCCTGATTCCCAGGACAGCATCTTCCCCACATGCCCCATAACCCCACCTTCACCCTCCCACAGAGTCCCACAATGTTAAGGGTGCTCAAGTCCCCATGCCCCACATGAGAGTCACTTCATCTGGGAAATACCCAGACCTCCCAAAAGTGAAGTACCAAAGTACCATCTACATGCCTCTAGAAAAACACTTGCCAGACTGTCATGTTATGTCCATCCATTCACACACACAGCCACTGTCACCTCTGGCCTCCAGGAGGAAAAAGGCCACATTGTGCTCATCCTTAAGTGACTGGCTGTTGGACACGGTAGGTCTAGCAAAGGTTGACCAAATGAAGAAATAAGAATATACCAGAATGTGTGACTTTTAGTTCCTGAAACCACCTGTGTAAAGTAGGTGCAACTAGACAATTATTTCCATTTTACAGGTACAGAATCTGAGGCACAACTTGCCCAAGGTCACTTAGTTGAAAATAGAACAGGGAGATACCCCAGCTCTAACTAGTAAGCCCAGTAATCAAAACTAAAGTTTGTTGTTGTTAGGTGCTGTCAAGTTGGGTCCAACTCATAGTGACCCAAATAGGGTTTCCAAAGACTGACTGTTTTGGGGATTGCTTCTGGAGGGGATTGCGATGTCCTTCTCCCATTTTTTGTGGTGCTAGGGATTGAACCCAGGTCCTTAGGGAGTGCAGAACAGCACTCTACCAACTGAGCTAAACCCCAGCCCAGAAATGAGGTAGCATGAACCATATATGTCAGCACAGCTCCCTGAAATGAAAACTTTCCACACATTTTTCCCCTTACTTTGTGTAAGGCTTTTTGCCATTTTTGTTTTCAATGAGAGATACTTGCAAGACACTCAGTCTTTAAGAATTTGGCCCTATATACTCAACTAGGTGAAAAAAAACATATTTCTTCTTCTTGAGCAGACATTGGTCTTTCCTGTGAATCTCAAATGAGAGCAATCCTCTATGTCTACGCGTATTCTCTATGGTCTGTAAGTGTTTCCCCTCATTTGAGTACCTAGTGACCCATCCACTGACAGGCAAGTTCTTTAGAAGCAAGTGGGTATATGTACACAGGCCAGGGCTCCACATCTTGTGAGGCTACCCTGTATCTGTCACCCCGCTGTCACCACAGTGTGGACTGCATTCAGTGTCTGGAAAGCAAGAGGACCTGCCACAAATAGCATGGAGGGAGGCAGAACTGGCTATGATGTCCAGCAATGGTCACAGAAAGTACTAGGCAGGACAAAGGACATCTGCTTAGACCTCCCTCCTTTCCTAAACCTCCTCCATTCCTAACTCCCCTTAAGGAAATCAGTCTAGTATTAGGTGTCGATAGAGAGCTACCCAAACAGAAAATGTTCATCAGACCTTTGCAAAGAATTGCAAGAGCAGCTTGCATCTGCTGAGCACTCACAGTGAGCCTGACATGGCTCACAATGCTCTGAGCAGAGGAACTCTTCACGAGGCCTGTGGGACAGGTGTGATTTATGAGGGTGTGACTAGGGATGCCCAGTATGTAGTGCAGGCAGGAGGCAACAGATCCAATCCCACAGAGAAGGGACTGGCAAGTGGACTCTTGCACAGACTAGGCCCCCTGAGGATGGTGGTTAGGGAAATCCCCAAACACTCCCCTGACCAGTTTGTCTTCCAGATCCACAGCTACTTCCCACAGGCAATGCTAGCAGAAGGCAGAACAAGCACAAAGGCATGGAGAAAGGCCTTCTGTGAGACATTTATGTTTTTGTTTGGTTTGGGTTTGGATTTGAGGGAAGAGGGGAGGAAAGACAAGTAATACAGGTCCAACTGATGAAGGATGTCACATATCAGTCTTGACTTTGGATTTAACCTAAATGAGCAGAGGTAAACCAAGTGCCTGGTACTTAGCACATAGTTGTTATTGTTAGGAGCCACCAAGTCGGGTCTGATTCATAGTGACCCTATGTACAACAGAACCAAACACTCCCTGATTCTGTGACAGGTACATGATCTTATTTAAGCCCAATGTTGCTAACACTGTGTCAATCCATCTAGTGGAGGGTTTTCTTTTTTTTATTGACCTGCCCCTCTCCCAAACAGGATATCCTTCTCCAGGGATTAGTCCTTCCTGACTACATGTTCAAAATATGTAAGATGCAGCAGTCTAGCATCCTTGCTTCTAAGGAGCACTCTAGTTGCACTTCTTTTAGGACAGATATGTTGGTTCTCTTGGCAGCCCATGATATATTCAATACTAGTCTCCAGCACCATAATTCAAAAGCATCAATTCTTATCCTGTCCCCCTTGTTCAATGTCCAGTTTTCACAACAATATATAAGGTGCCTGAAAATACCATGGCATGAGTCAGGCACACCTTCGTCTTCAGTGTGACATCTTTACTTTTCAATATTATAAGGAGATCCTTTGCCACAGTTTTTCCCAAAGCAATGTGTCTTCTGATTTCTTCACTGCTGCTTCCACAGGTGTTGATTGTAGAACCAAGTAAGGCAAAATCATGGACAACCTTAATCTTCTCTTCCCCCATCGTGAAGCTGCATACTGACCCAGTTGTAAGGACTTTTGTTTTGCTGATATTGAGTCACAATACCTACTGAAGGCTATGTTCTTTAATCTTCATCGGTAAATGTTTCAAATCTTCTTCACTTTCAGCAAGCAGAGTTGTGTCATCTGCATAATGTAGGTTGTTAATGATTCTTCCTCCAATCCTGATGCCACATTCTCTTCACAAATTCCACCTTCTTGGATCATTTGCTCAGCGTAGAAACGGAAGAGATACCGTGAAAGGATACAGCCCTGATGCACACCTTTCTCGACTTTAAACCAAGCAGTGTTTCCTTGTTCTGTTTGAATCACTGCCTCCTGTGCATGAAATCACATGCACAGATTTCTCATGAGTACAATTAGGTCCTCTGGTATTCCCATTATTCACTGTGTCGTCCATAATTTGTTATGACCCACACAGTTGAATTCCTTTGCACAGTTGATAAAACATAGATGACCATGTTTCTGATATTCTCTGCTGGTCCTCAAACACTATCCATCTGACATCAGCAAGGATGTCCCTGGTTCCCTGCCTACTTTTGAATCCAGTTTAATTTTCCAGCAGTTCCCTGTCTATATACTCCTGCAGTTACTCTTGAATGACCTTCAGTAAAAATTTGCTTGCATGTGATATTAATGATATTGTTCAATAGTTCCACATTCAGTTGGATCCCCTTTTTTGGGAATAGGCACAAATATGGATCTCTTTCAGTTAGTTGGCCAGGTTGCTGTTTTCCAAATCTGTTGGCACAAACATGTTAGCACCTCCAATGCTGCATCTGTTGTTGAAATATCTCTATTGGTATTCCTTCAATTCCTGGAGCCTTGTGTTTCGCCAACTCCTTCAAGGCAGCTTCTACTTTGTCCTTCAATACCATTGGTTCCTCTTCATATACAATCTCATAAAATGGCTGGTCATCCTTTTTTTTTTTTTTTTTTGGTATAATGACTCTTGCGTATTCCTTCCATCTTCTTTTGATGTTTCCTACATCATTTAATATTTTCCCTGTAGAATCTTTCACTATTGCCACTAGAGGTTTGAATTTTTTCTTCAATTCCTCAAGTTTGAGAAAAACAGTACATGTTCTTCCCTCTTAGTTTTCTGTCTCTAGCTCTTTCCACAAGTCATTAAAATATTTGATTTTGTCTTGTAGAGCTGCCTTTGAAGTCTTCTATTTAGTTCCTTAACTTCATCATGTCTTCCTTTCACTTTAGCTGCTTGATGTTCAAGGGCAAGTTTCAGAGTCTCTTTTGACATGTAATTTGGTCTTTTCTATTTTTCCTGTCTTTTCAATAATCTTTTGCTTTCTTCATGAATGATATCTTTGATGTCATGCTACAATGCCACAACTCATCTGGTCTTCTGTCACTTATCACTTGTGTCTAATGCATTAAACCTGTTCTTGACATGGTCTCTGAACTCAGGTGGGATATACTCAAGGTCATATCTTGGCTCTCGTACACTTGTTCTAATATTCTTCAGTTTCAGTTTGAACTCGCATATGAGCACACAGTAGGCCTTTGATAAATATAAGTTCTTTTCTCCTTATGCAGAAAGATCAATGGGAATATACTGAGGCTTTCTAAGCCAAGGAGTGACCAAATCAACTTTGCAGTTTAGAAAAAATGTTGCTCTGTTCCTCCTACAATGTCAGATAAAGCCCTTGTAGGGTAAGTGTATTGATGATGATCACGACACAATATTAAAATGACACAATGTAATGATAAATGCACTTATCAGGTTTACTATACACTAGCTATTATTCTTAGTGCTTTATGTCAAATCCTCACAACAATCCGATGAGTCAGACACTATTACTATATCCAATTTACAGATGAGGAAACTGAGACATAGACTTCAGCTGGCAAGTTACCACCAGGATTTCAATCCAGTTGATCTGATGTTAGAGCCAGCAATCCTGACCACCAGACAGCCAGGTCCCCAGAGGAGGAAAGCTTCCAGAGCACCTGCTGCCCCTTCTCCATGCCAAGCCACAGGTATGTCACCTGTCCCCTTTTCTCCCACCCCAACCCTTCTCTCACCATTGCCAGACAGCCAAACACAAACCACCTCAGGCTAGAAACACCATTTTCCCCAAGAGGCCGCTAAAAGTAGGCAGAGGGGAGAATGGAGTTGTAATAACTTGGCTCTGCAGCTACAAAGAGAAAATGAACAAACGAGAAGGAATGGGCCACCAGATCGCCATAGATTCCAGGGTGGAAAATGTTCAATTAAAATGCATTCTGCCAGAGCCCAGTGCAGCATTTCAACAGAGCCACCATTGTCTCGTCTAAACTGCCGCTACCCATAGCCCAGCAATCGGCAAGGGAAGAGCCTGTCGTCATGGAGCCGGAATGTGGGGTCTTGGCCCTCCCCGATGGCACCAGAAATGCTGCTCTGTTTACCCATGTTGCCCTTATTTAAAAACAAAATAAAAAGACCCACTCCACCCTCGGCCCTTCAGCATGCACACTAGGGAAGGACAGACGGTGGAGGGAGGACACTCCATATGCCAGCAACGTGGGGCCAGTCTTACACAAGAGTCTCAATGATCCTGCCAGACTAGGAGATTCAGGCCTCCCCCAGGATGTGAGAAAAGTAGTCTAGGGAATATATAAAAATCAGATACAAACAGATATCTGCATGTGGCATAAACAGAAACTGCTAAGCCTTGGAAGGGCCCCAAACCCCCTTAGAAAATCTTTATGCCCAAAGAATTTGGAATGTTTGGCCAAGGGCGCAAGTCCAGGCTCCTATTAATGAAGACTGTCTGCACAAATCAAAAACTCTGCAGGGCAGAGACAGGCCTGTGTATCTTGCCAACTAAGGGACAGAGGCAAAGTGAGGCTGGCTGTAACGACAGCACCCCAGCTCCCACACAATAGGGGAAGGGGTACTCCAGAAGCAGGGCCTGGGCCCTGCTCACCCATGCTGAGCCCAGAAATAGAATGTCTAGAATGTCCACATTCAACATGCTGACTTGCCCCAGCTAAGCTCTGCAAATATCCCAAGGACAGGTTTAATCAGTAATCCCAAACCTGAGCAGGAAGGAGAGTCAGTGGTGCTTGGAAACCCATTCATCAGTTCTAGGCAAATGTGAAACCCGTGGGACCAGGACTCAAACAAACAACTTTTTTAAACCCACTCTGCTAACTAGCCTCTGACCTCAGGTCCATTGACCTGAGGAGAGATATGACCTGCACAGGACATAGGTGGCACTTCGTGCTCTGGCCCTAGTCTACCTGTTACTGCTAAGCTTCACACAAACCCAGCCCCCTACACACACACACACACACACACACACACACACACACACACATACACACACACACACACACACACTCCTTCTCTCCTTCTTTCTCTCACTGCCTCTCCTCTCTCTTCTTCTCCTTCTCTTCACCCCACATTGCTCCAGTGACGCTCAACTACATAGAATTGTTGGCTGCTGCAAACCATTTAAAAATGCTGCCTTACCTCCTGACTCAAAAGCTTTTCTTTCCTTCTGACCCCACTCAACCATTGTGTACTCTAGAAAGCTTTCATGGCCCCCCCACTCAGGTCCTCACTCTGAGTAACACAGCAAGAACTGAATAGAGCCTCTTGGGAAACTAGGAAACTGTTCCCTAAAGGAGGTGTGGTAGGGGATGCCAGGGGGCAGGAGATGAAGGGGAGGAGTATAAGTGACTCCCTCTAAACTAAACTAAAAGCAATGGAGGAAGTCAGAGCACAGATTTCAATTCAGCCTCAAATGGAATCTCCTACCAATGAGAATGAGACACTGACAGAAGCGCCTTGTTGAGTAGTGCGCTCTTCCTGTCAGCCAAAGCCATCGAGCAGAGGCAGTCAGTTTGTCAGCTCTGCTACCAAAGATCGTGCTTAATCTGGTGAGTAGGTAAATGGCACCCGAGAACACACAGAGGACCCAAGACCTTGCCATGAAGACCTGAGATTGTAGGGCTGGAGGCAGGGAAGAGGGACGCTCACAGCAAAGTTGTGGGAAAAATGGAGCAGCTCTGGGGGTGCAGCTCCAGCTCCTCCCAGGACCTAGGCAACCACAGGTGGGAGAAGCAGAGATGTAGAAGAGAGAAATTCCACAGGGCAGCTGACTTGGCATTACCTGGGGTGGCCATGTGATACACAGGCAGCTTATAATCTCCGAGGTTTGTGGAGGCTAAGACTTTTCTCCTGTCTCCCCTCCTGCACCACCATGACTACCAAACAGAAGGTTGAGAAAGGAACAGCCAAAGACTCAGTGACCTCATCCCTCCTCATTTCCAAGCCCAGGCCCTAGTGCTCTCCGCTCAGGGAGAAAACAACCTGGATGGCAGAGCTCCTGGGAGGGCAGAGGGAGATGAGATATGGGCCCAGGCCAAGAGTAGCCAGGATTTAATCTTTTATAACATTATCATGAGGAAGAATAAAACTTCACTGAGGAACTCTTACTTCATACCAGGCACTGTGCTAGTAAGTATGCTACCTACACTGTCTTTGATCAGTCTCTTTATTCTACACACAAGCAGCACACTTACTCTTCTTCTAAGTCAAATGGCTCTCCACTCTCAGGGACCTCAGATGGATTCCCACATGATCCAGGGAGAAAATCCAAGTCATGGGCTTGCACATCACCTCCACACACACTGACCCCTACCCTGACCCCTACTCCTTAGCTCCAGCCACCCTGGCTTCCTGGCTGTTCCCTACACAGAAAAGTATATTCCAGCCTCAAAGCTTCTGCACTTGCTGTTCCCTGTTCATGGACTGTTCTGCCCAATGTCTACATGGCTTGATCAGATCTCTATTCAGTTGTCATCTCTTCAGAGAGGCCTCCTCTGACCACTCTACTCCCACAACTGGCACTTTTGACCCCTTCCCCTGAGGGTTTTCCCCACAGCACTTACCACTCTCCACTACAGTATATTTTAACCATTTTGTTTGCTATCTTTCTCTCCCATGAGAGCAGAGACCTTTTCAACTGTGTTCACTATTCCATTGCAGCATCGGCAGTGATGCCCGGCACAGAGCAGGAAGTCATAATATTCAAGCACTGGATGAAAGACCCTATAAGGCAGGTGTTTTCACTAGCTCCTGATTACAGATGGAAACTGAAGCTCAGAAAAGTGAACTCACACAGCAGGCAAGGGACAGAAATGGGTCTGAAATCTAGGCCTGTCTGACAGCCCCTCTTAATTTTATGGAGGCACTGTCTGTGACCAAAAGGAAAAATCTGAACTACTTGAGAGCTGGGCACCTCCTCACCCTGTCTGAATGTTCTTCCCTTGGGTTGCTCCAGGCAGATGCCTCTTCCTTGTCTATCGAAGTATGTCCAGCTCCTAGATACATAGCAGGAGACCACCAGATGTTTGGGAATAAACCAACCCACCCCTAGGCACATGGTCTGTCCTTATACTTTGATTTCTTTACACACTCTTTCATGTGTACCAAATATGAAGATGGGCAGAAATTCTGAGCACACAAAATTGAACTAGAAATGGACCCTGCTTTGAAGAAATTTACAACCAAGAAAGGGACAGGAAGAAGATGCAGAGAAGCAGGACAGTCATGTGAGCAGCACATACAGTGCCAGGAGTGCTGCGGAGGGGAGTTGTAGGGTGGGGTGTAGGGAGCACTGCATATAAGCAACTGGAGTTTTTTCCAATAGTGGGGGATCCAACCCAGGGCCTCTCACATGCTAGGCAAGTTCAGTACCACAGAGCTGTACCTCGGCCCCTTTTTTATTTACTTTTACATAGGGTCTTACTAAGTCATATAGCTGCCTCAGGTCTCAAACTCATGATGCTCTTGCCGCAGCCTCCTGGGTCTCTAGGTTTACAGGTGTGCACCACAGCACCTGGCTCAACATTAACTTTTAAGGTTTCCTTTTCTGGGCATGCTGCTGAGTGCTGGGGATACAGAGATCTATGAATAAAACATGAGGAGAAGCTGGGCACACTTTTAATTCCAGCACTCAGGACGCTTAGGTAGGAGAACTGAAAGTTCAAGATCAGCCTGGGATACACAGTGAATTTGAGGCCAGCTTGGGCTATCCAGAAAGTTCCAGGTCAGCCTGGGCTGTATAGCAAGACTCTATCTCAAAGAATCAAAAACAAAAACTCACAAAAAAACAAAACAATAACACCACCAAAAAAAAAGAAAAAAACTCATTAAAAGAATTCACAGGCTGATGTAAAAGAGACAGAGAGAGTAGTATAAATGGAGGTGGTATGTATGCTCAGACCAGATAGTAGCACCCAAGCTCCCCGAGTCCAGACACCTTTGTTTTGCTCACTGCTATACTGGCCAGCACTCACAACATGGTCAGGCTGCAAAGAGCTTCTCACTGCATAATGGTGGAATAAACAAAGGCACCAACAACGGATGGGGAAGGCTTCTGAGGTCTTGCCTAAGTCTTAAAGAATGCACAGGAGTCATCTGCATGGGAAGGGGGCATTCCTGGAGATGGCACTGCAAACACAAAAACACAAAAGCAAGAGAGTGCTGAGCCAAGGGTATTCAGGATAAGGGAAACAGTGTGATCTGACAGCACAGACCACATAAAGAGAAGCCGCAAGTTAGGAACACCTGGGAAGCTCCCTGATCAGGAGGCATATGACAGCGAGGTCTTTGATCCCTGGTGGGAGGGCAGGACACCAGGTAGGACCAGATGCACCCATCCAGAGGTGGTGAGGCAGGGCATCCAAGAGGCACCAGAGAAAGACGTCCTTTACCAATTTCAGGAACCCATAACCAATCACAGTTCTAGTCCCCACTAAGAGGGAGGTGCTCATCCCTTCTAATGCCCAAAGAACTCAAAAACACTTGTGGGGGGGCCCCCCACAGGATGCTGTAAAACTGCCAAGGGAGATGCTAGCAGAGCTGTGCCACATCCTATGCACGATCACCAAAGATCACCAAAGCAGGGATCCCCTGCGGCTAGGGGAAGGAGGAAGTCAGAGAGAAGCCAAAAACATCACTGTTCATTTCACTTTCACTTTTCACTGTGAACGCACTAGACTGAGGGAGATGATGCCCTGGCCCAGGCGTGGAGAAATCTGGCTAGATTCCCAGCTGTCACCAACAACCTGAGTAACCTTGGGCAGGTGACCTCGTTCCGGAAGCTAAGTTGTATCTATAAATGGGAGTTGCCATCACAAGCCCCACCCCATCCTCTGGCTAATAGCTTTCTGGAAAAACTCTAATCAGATATTACCAGCTCTACAAGGCTTCATAAAGCACCTACTATGTGCTTTCCCTTGTACCAGGAGAGGAGGCAGAAAAAGGACAAGCCCAGGCTCTGCCCAGGGCAGGTTTTAACACGGGGCCCAAGCAGGTAGTGCAGGACACCAGGGAGGGCATTGGTGGGCACATTCTCAGCCAGTCCTACTGCCCAGCCCAGAAAGGGGGAAGAGGAAATAGTGAGCTATTTTACAATCCATCAAATTAATTGCCCCGAATGGGAAATTTACAGGCCTCCTACAGCCTCTTGAGTATCCCCTAATCTTTCATGGCCCTAATCTCCTGAGAAAGAATGTGTGGGTTGTAATCTGCTCAGCTCACTGTTCTCAGAAGCCATGCCTTGGAAAATCCTCAGGCCCTACCAGTGGTCATCCTCAACCAACCCCTCCTTCCAGCTGGAGGCTGGCCAAGGTCTGACTCCACCTACCTCCACCCACTGAGAGCCAGCTAGGCTGACCTTGGCCTGTACTCTGGCCTCTGGCCTTGCAAAGGAGACCTGCCCAACCATCCCCTTTGGTAAATACAATTTTGGTTCCCTCCATTTTTCTCCTCCTAAGTACAGAAGCCTGGAAGGAGGCCGGCTAGGAAAAGTGACTTCCGGATAGAGCAGGTCTGGGCGGAAGCAGGGCTCAGTGAAAACAACCCTGACTGTGGCTTCTGCATTAGTTCTAACCTCTGGCTTGCTCGATGCCTGCTAGGAAACTATGGTCCCATCTCTAGGCCTCACTTTCATCTGAGAAATGCAGGGAATGTAAAACAGCCTCCCCAGAACTTCAGCCCTGCATTTTTATGACTAGAATTCCACCAGCAAACTGCAATAAATCTGAGCTCTTTCAACCACCAGAGATGCAAGCTCCTCCTGGGACAGGAGCGCTCCAGGGAGAGTGATGACTTCTCCCCAGTAAGATGCCAGCCACCCAGTACCTTATCCTCTCCCCCAGGCCATTTTCACCCCACACTTGCCCTTGTCCCCTCAGGCACTGCTTCTGCTGTAACCTTTGGCCTCTTTCCTTTGTGACAAAGGTTTAGGGCCCAACTCAAATGTCACTTCCTCCATGAAGGCTTCCTGGTCGCTCCCTTGTCAACACCTGCCCTAGTCTCTCCTGCCTCCTGAACAAACTCGCCTCCAGAGCAGGGAACTGATTCTCTCACCTATTGCAAAAGTCAAGGGGAAGAAAGTTATTTTCTTGCAACACATCTCAGAGGGCTCTGCGCAAACACAGAGCCAAAACACAGTTCATCCTCTAAACACCTGGCATGTATCAGGTGCTCATCCTCCAAGTGGGGTTTTCTGGGACAATGTTTGGATAGACAAGCTCCTTGCCATCAGCAGCTCGCCTGGTTGCCAGAACTATGCCTATAAGTAGCCAGCACTTACATCCTCTCCTTGACAAAGCCTTTCTCACTCACTACCTCACAAAAGCCCAGCAGAGGGGCTGATATGATCCTCTTTTTACTGAAAGGGCAAACTCTGCCCAAGGTTGTTGTCAGGTGCCATCAAGTCAGTATCTGACTCATAGCGACCCTCATAGGGTTTTCAATGGCAGACTGTTTCGGGATTGCCTTGGGAGTGGATTGCAAGGTCCTTCTCCCATTTTTTGCAGTGCTGGGAATTGAACTCGGGGCCTCAGAGACTGCAGTGCAGCGCTCTACCAACTGAGCTAAATCCCAGCCCCTGCCCAACGTTACACAGGTATAAAAGGCAAAGCCAGGACTCAAACCCAGATCTTCTGATTCTAAGCCTGTATTCTCAGCACCACCCCTGGGAGCCACACCCAGAGCAGCAGAGGGTTAGCTATAATCAGGGACTCTGGGCAGAAGAATGGCAGAGGGCAATTTACTCTATCATCTCCACTTTTCCCAACCCATGCTTGACCACCTCTGTTGACAGTGAACTCACTACAATCCCAGACACTTCAAAAGGTTCTGTTGTATACCTGTAGCCAAAATCTTTCTCCCCAAAGCTTTCAGAGAGAATGGCTCTTTTACGTGACACCCCTTCAGATATTTGCAGACAGGCCTCATGTCTCTTTCAGTCTCCTCTTCCCCATGTGAAATACCCTCAGTTCCTTCAGCAGTTCCTCAAGAGACAAGGTTTCTACCGCCAAGTACACTCATTCTTTTAGAAAGACTAAAGTGGGCACATCCCTCTGAAAAGGGTGATCCCAGAATGGGTCCCAGCACTCCATCTGAGATCTACCAAAGCAGAGCAACATTGCCTATGTTATGAGAACCACATAACGCAGCCTAAAACAACATTAGCATACTAAGTGGTCACATCACCCTGTTGATCAATAAACCTGTGTCCCAAAGCTGCATCCCCAGCGGCCACTGGTCATGCAGGCACATGGACAAAACTCATCCTCTTCAGCCTGTTGGAACATGAAATGCAGGAATTCTGGAGTTGAACCTGGATTGGAATATTAGTCCTGCCTGACTTATTATTAGTCCTGACTTATTTACTGAGACTTTGGACAAATTATGTACCTTCTCCAAGTTTCAATTTCCTCAGCTATAAAGTGAGGAAAGTGTTTTGCTTATCAGACTGACTTGAAGAATAAATGAGATAAAGTATGTAACTATGTAGCCCAGAGGAAGAATCTGACCAGGGTCAAAGCTAGTAAGTGGTTAGTTGGGACAAGATTTGAACTCAAGTCTCCCAGTCTAAAGCTTTGTAGCCTTGAGTACCATGCTACAGACCCACCCTGGTTCCTTCCTTCGTAGTCCTCGCCACATTGAGTATCATAATTGGTTTATCTCCCTGCACTGGAATGTGAATTCCTGGAAGATTTCCTTGTTTTTGTAGCCCCAGAATTTGTCATGGTGCCACCTGGCACAAAAGAAGGGCAATTAAATGATGATGGATGAACGAGTGTAAGAACCAGTTAATTACACTGACTTTAAGAAGAAAGGTACCTCTTCTGCCCTGTCCCAGCAGCTCCAATCCCATCAACAGGGGTGGGGCAGCAGGAAGCATTTACTTCATCAGGATATGCAGTGCAAAACTGTCCTGGTACTGTGCCCTACCACCCGGGACATAGTGTCGCTCAGTCTTCCTGGTCACAAAGTCTCCCAGGTTGGTGGGCTTTGCTCTGAGCTGCTCCTGGATCTGGTCTGGTCTACATGGGACTGTTGGCTGACATGGTCACCCACAAGCTGTGGGGGAGTGGGAGGCCAGGGTTTCTCCAGAGTCCCTCAGCTCACTGGGGCTTCACCAAAAACATTCTCTTCCTGATCCGAAGTAATTAATAATAAGAGAAAGAAAGATACACCTGTTCATACTCAACAGGCCATCTCAAAGCCTTCCAAGCCACATCCTATAGAGCATCATGTCTCACCACCTATGCCACTCTCAAAGCCACACTGTCCCAGTGACCCAAATACTAGCAGTCCTTCACAGTCTGCTTGTGAGCTCCTCCCTAGAGCCTCTCCCTGTTATTCCTACACCACTGCAGTCTGTGAAAGCTTGGTCCCATCAATTCTGAAACTTAACATCTCTATCCCAGGAAATGTGCACATGATTACCAGCCTCAATGTTGGAATATGATTCAGTGAGATGACTGCGTGAATACCATGGCTGCATACAACACACAGTAAGTGTTCATTCAACATTAGTTTTTCTCCTTCTGGCCCAATACATTCCAGAGCCCTGAATCACACCATTGTCCTAGGTGTGGCTCAGCTCCAACTTATAGGGACACACTCAAGAATACAAATGGTAGCTCCTCTGGCCACAATAAGTATGGGTACAGCTCTAGAAATTACTGGACATCTGAATACTCCTAACAGTGAGCTAGTAAGCCAACCCATATTAATGCAGTGTGGTTATTTGTGGTCATACAAAATAGAAAATATCTATGCAGGGGGACAAGAGTTAAGAAAAGTCCCTTTGAAAAGGAGACATCTGAGCAGAGACCTAAAATGAAGGAGCAGAAGCCATAGGGATATCTGCACAGAAACATCCAGAGGGAAAGGTAAGTGCCAAGGCCCTAAGGCTGGTGGTTCTTTGCATGTTTGAAAAACAGCAAGGGAAACAAAGCAGGTAGGATGGGTATTGGGGATCAGGCAGAGCCATTAGGCTGTGTGAGCAACCATAAAGACCATTTGGCTATGTGTAAGGTGGGAGCCCTTAGATGGCCTGAGCTGAGAAGGATATGATCCAGTTCCCACTGTAAAACAATCCCGCCAGCCACTCTGTTAGGGCAGCAAGAGAGAAGCACAAGGACTTTTTAGGAGGGTACCAGCAACAGATGACAGTGGCATGGACTATGGGGGTAGTAGTGCAGGTCATAAGAAGAGTCTGGTTCTGGATACATTTCAAAGTAGAGCCAGTGAGATTTCAAAAGTTCTCTGGTGATCCGGTTTTGGTGGCACACGCCTGTAATCTCAGCACCAGGGAGTCTAGGGCAGGAGGATCATGAGTTTGATGACAGACTGGGCTACACAGCAAGGCCGTTTCATAAACAAACAAATAAATTTCTCTGGGAAGGTGCCTAATCCCAGGAACTCCTAGATATTAGCAGATGTTTATACTGGGTAAGGGGCTAGGATTTAGCTCAGTTGGTAGAGTGCCGCTCTGCAGTCTCTGAGGTCCCGAGTTCGATTCCCAGCACCACAAAAATGGGAGAAGGACGTGGCAACCCACTCCCAAGGCAATCCCGAAACAATCTGCCATTGAAAACCCTGTGAGGGTCGCTATGAGTCACACATGACTCGATGGCACCTAACAACAACAATGTACTGGGTAAACCAAAGAACAAAGTGACTTAGGTCCCCAAGCCTCTGTCTGGTGTGCAGATCTGGTAGCTGCATCACTGAAGAGCCACAGGCAGGAAGCCATGAGACTTTTTGTATAGGAAGGGAGGTGAGGGAGCCCTCAGATCTGGCTGGGGCCTGGACTCACCAGCAGGACTCCCTATCCTTCACATACAGACACATTCCTCTGAAGGGGCTCCAGGAAAACTGTTCCTGGCTTTTTAAGGCAAAAGAAGGAACTCTGATGAGGAAGTCCAGCAAGGCATATGATGATCTAGGTACAAGCCCTGGCTCTACCACCTCCTAGCCTTGGACTTGGGGTCTGGGCCCAGCCTCCCACATGCAAATGAGAATAGCATGTTACCTGTGGCACTTCTGCAAGGTTTACATGAATGAACATATATAAAGGATCTCTATTTCCATCTCTTTGCACATGTCATTTTAATATTTGATTTTGTCTTTTCGAGTTGCCCTTTGAAATATTCTGTTTAGTTTAACCTTGTCATGTCTTCCTTTTACGTTAGCTGCTCAACATTCAAGAGCAAGTTTCAGAGTCTCTTTTGACATATAATTTGGTCTTTTCTTTTTTTAATAACCTTTTGCTTTTAATAACCTTTTGCTTTCCTCATGAATGATATCTTTGATGTCATGCCATAACTCATCTGATCTTTGATCATTAGTTTCTAATGAACCAAATCTATTTATGAGGTGGCCTCTGAACTCAGGTGAGATATACTCAAGGTCATACCTTGTCTCTGCTAGTTGTTCTAATTTTCATCAGTTTCAATTTGAACCTGCATACAAGCAGTTGATGGTCTGATCCACAATCAGCACCTGGTCTTGTTCTGCATTTTGACATTGAGCTTACCACTGTCTCTTTCCACAAATATAGTCAATTTGGTTCCTATATGTACCAACGGGTGTATTTCATGTGTAGAGTCACTATTTAGGTTGATGAAAAAATGTATTTGCAATGAAAAGGTCATTGGTCTGACAAAATTCTATCATGTGATCTCTGTCACCAAGGCCATCATTTCTGTCACCAAGGCCATATTTTCCAACTACTGAGACTCCTTCTTTGTTTTCAACTTATGCATTCCAATGATCAGTATTTATCAGTATTCTGTCAATTACATGTTCTGTCAATTGCATACTGCAGAAGCTAGAAAAATCTTCCCTTTCTTCATTTGTGGCCTTAGTGGTAAGTGCATAAATTTGAATAATAGTCATATTAATTGGCCTTCCTTGTAGGCATATGGATATTATTCTATCACTGACAATATTCTATTTTAGGATAGAACTTGAGATGTCCCTTCTGATGATGAGTGCAACCCCATTTCTCTTTGTCATTCTCAGCATAATAGACCATATGATTATCTGATCCAAAATGGCCAACACCAGTTCATTTTAGCTCACTGATGCTGAGAATGTCAATGTTCATGCACTCTATTTCACTTCTGACAATTTCTAATTTTCCTAGATTCATACTATGTACATTCCATGTTTCAATTATTACTGGATGTTTACAGTTGTTCCTTCTCATTTAGTGAAGGATTCAACAGGGAAAATATTATGTGACACAGGAGACATCAAAAGAAGACAGAAGGAATACACAGTCATTATACAAAAATGAATTGGTGGATGACCAACTATTTCAAGAGGTTGCATATGATCAGGAACCAATGGTACTGAAGGAAGAACTAGAAGCTGCCTTGAAGGAATTGGCAAAACACAAGGTTCCAGGAATTGATAGGATACCAACCAAGATCTTTCAACAAACACATGCAGCACTGGAGGTGTTAATTTGTTCATATGAAAAGATTTGCAAAACAGCTACCTGGCCAACTGACTGGAAGAGATCCATATTTGCGGCTATTCCCAAAAAGGGGGATCCCAATAAAGGCTGAAATTATGGAACAATACCATTAATATCGTACACAAGTAAAGTTTTGCTAAAGATCATTCAAAAGCAATTACAGCAGTATATTAACAGGAAACTGCCAAAAATCAAGCCAGATTCATGGAACCAGGGACATCACTGTTGATGTCAGATGGATATTAGCCAAAAGCAGAGAATACCTAAAAGTTGTCATGTTTTATTGACTATGCAAAGGCATTTGACTGTAGATCAAAACAAATCATGGATAACACCACAAAGAACAGGAATACCAGATACTTACTTGTATTCACAAGGAATCTGTACATGGACCTGGAGGCAGTCATTTGAACAGAACAAGGAAACACTGCCTGGTTTAAAGTGGAGAAAGGTGTGCATCAGGGCTGTACCCTTTCAACAGACCATTTAAATCTCTATGCTGAGCAAATAATTTGAGAAGCTGGACTTTATGAAGAAGAACATGGCACCACGATTAGAGGAAGACTCATTAACAACCTGCATTATGCAGGTGACACAACTTTGCTTGCTGAAACTGAAGAGGATTTGAAACGTTTACTGATGAAGATCAAAGAGCACAGCCTTCTATACAGACTGCATTTCAACATCAAGAAAAAAAATCCTAGCTGGGTGCAGTGGCACACACCTGTAATCCCAGCAGCTGGGGAGGCAGAGGTGGGAGGATCGGAAGTTCGAGACCAGAGGCAGTCTGCGTAACTTAGTGAGACCCTGTCTCAAAAAGTAAACAAAATGGGCTGGGAGTGCAGCTCAGTGGTCCAGCACTTGCAGAGTATGCAAGCACGAGGTCCTGGGTTCAACCCCCAGTACCACCAAAAAAAAAAAAAAAAAAAAAAACTTTATAAATGGGGCAGTAAGCAACTTTATGATGAATGGAGAAAAGGTGGAGGTTGTCCAAAATTTTTCTTTACATGGTTCTACAAACAACAACCACCAGAAGAAGCAGTCAAGAAATAAAAAGATGCACTGCACTGGGCAAAACTGCTATAAAAGTCATCTTTAAAGTGCTGAAATGTAAAGATGTCACACTGAAGATAAAGGTGCACCTGATTCATGCCATGGTATTTTCAGTTGCATCATATGCTTGTAAAAGCTGGATACTGAATAAGGGAGACAGGAGAAGAATTGATGCTTTTGAATTATGGTGTTAGAGACAAAATACTGAATATACCATGGACTGTCAAGAGAACCAACACACGCATCCTAGATGAAGTACTACCAGAGTGCTACCTGGAAGCAAGGATGGCTAGACTGTGTCTTATGTATTTTGAACATACTGTCAGGAGGGATCAATCCCTAGAGAATGACATCATGTTTGTGAGAGTGGTAGGTCAACAAAAGAAAGGAAGACCTTCAACTAGATGGATTGACACAGTGTCCGCAACAATGAGCTTAAACATAAAAAAGATCATGTGCCTCACACCACGATGGGGAGTGTTTCATTCTGTTATACATAGGGTCACTGTGAGTCAGACCCAACTCAATAGCAACTAACAACAACAATGTAAAGGCTGACCAACAGGCTAGGAGTTAGAAAACACTGCCTATTCCTAGTCATTTGACCTTGGACATACTGCCTCCCAGGGCCTCTGGATCCTTACCTATAAGAAGAGAAGAACAGCATCTTTTGGGGCTACCACAAGGATTAAAGCAAACAATGTATAAAAAATGTCGTTGTTGTTGCTGTTGGGTTTGGTTGACTTGGATCTAACTCACAGCAACCCTATGTATAACAGAACGAAACACTACCAATACTGTACCAGGCACACAATCGTTTTATGTTTGAGCTCAATGTTGCAATAGCTGTCATTTTGAATCATGTCATATCAGCAAAATGAGGTCCCAGGGGCTTTACTCCATTCCCATGATTAAGGTAGACTCTACTTTGAGGAGGCAACTCCTCCCTAGTTGTTTCTTGAAGGCCTTCCAGCCTGCCGGGTTCATTTTCTGCCACTATATTTGATATTGTTTCTCTGCTGTTCATTAGGTTTTCAATGGCTAGTTGTGGGCTGTCAGGTCCTTCTCCCTACTCTTTCTTAGTCTGGAAGCTCAGCTGAAACCTGTCCACCACGGGCAGCCCTGCTGGTATCTAAAAATCTGGTGACATAGCTTTCAGCATCACAGCAACATACAAGCCCCCACAGCACAACAAGTTGACAGACATGTGGGAGATGAAAAGTGTTGACCACAGGACAATGCCTCAATGGATGTGAAATTCCCTCCAGTCTTGTGACAGTTGATATGATTCCAGTGAATCCTCTTCCACGCCAGCACCTCAACTGTCAACTTTGTCCACCTCTCCCATCTGCCCAGCATGGGAGGCAGCAGAGTGTTAGAAAGATCCTTGGCTCCTTGTTGTGTCTTCCTCCCCTCCAGGACATTCCTGAGAAGCTTAGCACCTGGAGCCCACTCCCCGCAGGCTCACCCAAAGTCCCTGGGAATTGGAATCTTTCCCTCAGGACTGGGTCCACAAGAAACAATCAGCATCCGTGGGATATCTTTGCATACTTTGTGGCTCTCTCTGCTGGTGGCAATCCCCCTCACAGGCCTGTGCTGGGAGCCAGAGAGCACACAGTAGGTACTGCATAAATGGCAGGTAGTGATACAGAAACAAGCTTAGGACACTGCTACCTTTCTTGTTTTTGGCTGCCCTCTTGACACTGGATTACAATCCAGAAAAATGGCACCAAGGGCAATGATGTGAGATGGTTGCACTTTACATGCCTGCAGACATCATTTTCACACAGTTCCTGTCACACCATAACCTCAGTTAAAGTTTAAAAGTCCTGCACAAGGACCTTTCACAGTCTCTGCATATAAATGATCAGCCACAGAAATAAGTCCCAAAGCCCTCAGGGAAACCAGGACAAACCAAAGGAATACTAAGGCAGTAGACCTAGTAGGGGAAAAAAAGCCGCAGCCTCCATTTTTTCTCTTTCCTCTTTTTTTTTTTTTTTCCTAGAGTCTCCAGGACAAAGGAGGGATAAGGGAGTACAAGGATGTTAGATAATGAAGTCTACAGGAAATTGTGGTAATTATGAGAAACAAAGGCTTAAATATGAAGAGGATTTTTTCCTTAAAGTAGGCTTCAACTGGAGTCAATGAAAACATCAGTTCCCTCAACTTTAACTAGCCTCCTTCCCTCTTTTGCTTACTGACAGCCCACACACACTTCCCTAGAAGCCTCATGCACAGGCCTCATGGCAGAAGCCAGACCTCCTCTCCAGAAGGTGACAGGACTTCCAATGAGGGAGGAGAGAGGGAAAGGCACAAGGCAGCCCTCAGCAGTGTCCCCTAGAAGGCCCTAGCCTGAGGCTGAAAGGGAGGAGAGCTGTCTCATGGCCAGGGGTCAGGTTTTAACTAGGCCACCCCTGGGACACTCACACCACCCACTCGATCTCTGTCCCTTCTATTTTAAGACCGGAGTGCTGCCAGGCTACAGTGTGTATTACCTTACCCGCCTTCTCTTCATTTGGAGGCCAACCAGCATCTACCAGGTGGGATCTCTCATGTGCTCCAACCTACTTCCCCTAGCCCCACCTCTATGGATATCCAGCACAAGCCAGAGTCTGAGAATGATGGCACCCTCAGGAAATCCCACCCACCTGTCCCACAGCCAAGGTGGGCCTGGTCACACCCCTGCCAGAGCCCCTTCCAAGGTCCTCATGGTCTGTAAGATGCAGCTCTAGCTCCCAAGGGGACATTCTGTAGCCTCCTCTCTCAGTGACCTCTGACACCTTGTGCTCTCATAGCACTTCCTTTCCCCTCCAACACCACGACTCCCAACCAATCCTTGTTTATTTGCCAAGATCCAGCTTGGGCTCCCCTCCTGGCCAGCCCTTCTCTGTGTCCTCAACCCCCATGCTTCCCTTGTCAAATCATTGCAGCATCCTCTAGTTGTTGACATGCTTATGTCCCCTCCAGAGAACTGGCTCCAAGCTCGTAAGGACACCAGTGATATTTTGAGGCATTAACTGAACGCCTGCTATGTGTGTACCTGTTACATTCTGAGACCCAGCCATATACCAGTGAATACCACAGGCAAAACACCTGCCATGCAGCTAATATCCTTGTGCTAATAAACAGCCAACACACAAGAGTACTTTCTGTATTAAATACTACTCTGAAGCCAGAAGCAATAGCACATACCTCTAATCCCAGTGACTAGGGAGGCTGAGGCAGGAAAGTCGAGTTTGAGACCAGAAGCAGCCTATGTAACTTAGCAAGACCCTGTATCAAAACAAAAAAATAAAATAAAAAATGTGCTGAGAGAACAGCCCAGTGGTAGAGGCACTTGCAAAGTTTGTGCAAGGCCCTCAGTAAAACCTCTAAGTACCATTTAAAAAATAAATAAATAAAGACTATTCTGAGTACTTCATGTTAACTCATTTAATCCCTATCACAATTATTATTACCCCCATTTTATAGCTGAGGAAATCAAGGCTCCAGATTACACAATTCGCTCAGGACCACACCACAAGTGCAAGGCTAGGATACAAACTCAGATAATCTTGTTCCAGAATTCATGCTCCTAATCTCTGGGCCATTCTGCACTCCAACGGTACTTAACTCTGCTTTACTCGTGTTGGTATCCACAGGGCCTGGGTCACATTAGGCTTTACAAACAAACATGTAAGGTATTAACATGTAAAGTATAAGGAATGATAAAGGCTACTCCTCCCTTCCTCCCCACTCTATCCCAGCTCACAAGGGCCCCTTCATCTTCCTTGGCCTGTCCAGCCCCTGAACTGCTTCCTCCTGGATGCCATATGCACTACTTACCCTGGTTCTTAACCACACGCCACCTGACCAGCCCGCACCTAAAACTCTGAGGACGTCTGCATCACCAGCTCCCTGAGCTCCTTGATATCCCTCATAGTGGTGCCAGATATACAGCAAAAATGGATAAAGAAATGCCAACCTGAATTCAACCTCCCCTCCCCATTCCTCTCTTATCACTGCAGCCTTTTCTACCCCTGCCCAGGGTAAGTAAGGCAGGGCTTAGGTCAGACATGATTTTTACTACAACTATATCCAGACTGTCTACATCCACAAGCTGTTAACAACCAAGATCATAATTATGATGCAGCTCTGGGAAGAAACAACAAGATAGATACTTTTATCTCCATGATTAAACCGACCAGGATGTTCAATCCTCCCTGTTGGAAAATGCCCATAACTGAGAACCTGAGCTACATGGACAAGATACACAGGTGCCCTCTATGTCTACTGGAAGACAAGCATCCCTGCAGGATCTAAACCAAGGGATTACCCTAATACATTTGGACCAGCACAGCCATTACAGAGAAAAGACAAATCGTGTAGTGTTCATAGAAATAAATGCTGAAATTTATTGAACTATACTATGTTCTGGGAATTAATACTTTACATGTTTGTTTGTTTGTTGTTTTGAGGTAGGGTCTCACTATGTAGCCTACGCTGGCACTGAACTTCCAATCCTCCTGCTCCAGCCTCCCAAGGGCTGGGATTACAGATATAGGCCACCATGTCAGTTGTATTTTGTTTAATGTCCTGTACAGGACAGGCACCAGCATTTGCCCCATTTTACAGAGGTTAAATAACTCACCAAGTTCCACAACTACAATGCATGGCCCCCAAGCCTGTGTGCTCTCTCATCACCCCACATCCCCCTGTCAAAAGTCTGAAGTGGGACAAACGAGCTGTGTGTGAGGCCAAGTCAGGTCAGAGGTCCTCAGCACAGGAGACAATGGGCTCTCAAGAAGCTGGCCCCTCCTCCTATCCCACCTGATAACATACAAGACCAGCCAGATTTTACAGTGGGAAGCAGTGCCACAGTGCAGCCCCAACAGCCTCAGGGAATATGAGTCTGAGGCCACATCCAACTCCAGAAAGGTTTCAGGTGGACAAAGAAGGAGATGCAGGGATAAGCCAGCAGGAAGAAAGTAAAAAAACTGAAGGTCCTCAGCCAGGACAGTCTCCTGGGCCACCAAATGCCGAACCTAACTTAAGAATAGAATCTCGGAATGGCTCTCTGCCCTGCGGACAACAGCTTCAAGTTCAGCCAGCTCCCAGCCTGGAGCTACCAGGCCCAGGCAAGCCCTTTGCCCATGTGAGACAAGCTCATTAGAACCTGGTGGACTCCCTTGCCCGAGGCTCTGCTTCGGAGCCAGGATACTGGGCTCCCTCCCCAGGTCACCACTGCTCTCATCACCAAGACCACTGAAGTGCCTAAGGAGACAGAAAAGCCACCACCACCTCCCACCATGAAGTGTCCAAGAACAAGGAGCTGAGCAATGGCCCTGGGGGCAGAGGGCAGAGGGCAAGAAAGCACTAGGGTGGGTTTTTACACTACCTCTCCGCAAGATGCCAGACCACTCCACTGGGAAGAGGAGTTTATTTTCAAAATATTCTTTCCACTTTGGGGAGGACTATAGGAGAGGGAGCTCTGTCTTTCAATGCACACAAGTCCAAAGCAATGGATTTGGCTTAGGAGGACTGTCTCCTCTCCCAGACCCCACGCTTCTCATGGAACGCCTGGCCTGCCAGCTATGGGAGGGAGAACAGCTTAAGGGTAGGTGCCTGACCAGCAGGTGGGTTTCCTCCATTCACCTGTCACTCAACAGGCAAGATGGCTGAGACCTCACACCTGCCCTGGCCAGTCTTTCAGACCCACTACAGCACAGCCCATATCACCTCCCTCTGGGCCCCCTGCAGAGCCCTGGGGGCTTCTCTACAGTCCATGTGTGCTAGGGAGAGGGTGGCAAATCCCACCACACCAGCCAGGCTCTGTCCAGGAGCTGACTCAACAAAAGGCCTCATGCAGTTTGCTTCTGCTGAGTCCTAGTACAACAGCCCAGGCCACCCCTGTCCTCCCTAGCCATGGCCTTTAAGTGACCTGTATGAAGCTGAAGTGTTTCCCTGAAACAGATCGGGGCAGCCTTTGCAGCACAGTTTATCAGGGAGCCTGGAAGAGACAGGCCACGCATAGGGCCATAGGGCACCATGATGACCCCAATTAAAGGCCACTGGACAACGCTGGCTCTGCTGTCTAATACCTGTGCATCAAGTCACTTAATGTCCCAGTGCCTCAGTTTCCTCATCTGTAAAATGAAGTTGATCATAATATCTACTTTATGAGGACTAAAGGAGCTCATGTCTGTTAAGCCTACTGCACATGGTCATCACTAGATAAACATTTGTAAAATAAACAAATGCACAGGGAATCAACAAAAGCAACTAGCTTCTAGTGTGACTGCCCCACCCTGTAGCTCACCAGCACCCCACAGAAACCAAGTGAAATCCTACACGGACCTTAAGGAAAAAGACTCTCAAACTTTCCCACAGAGTCAAGGAAGAAAGCAGCACAAGGCAAGACCTCCCTTCCCCACCAGAGACAGCCTAGAAAGGCCCACTGAGATCACCCGGCAACATGGTACCTATCACACCTTCAAGCGCTGGGCTCCTCAGACCCCTGCTACTTTTGGAATAGGAAGTGTACTTCGGGTTTTAATTCAAAGATCTATCCATTCACAGATAAGGAAGCCAATTATTTTTCTGCCCCCCAAAGAATATTTTCTGAGTTTCAGAAACCATCTGGTGCCAAACACAGAAACACATACAAGTTCTCAGGTGAGAACAGTTGGAAAAAGCTGAAGCAGAAGCCAGCTGAGCTCTCTCTGGCTGCCACCCATACACCAAAGCTAAAAAAAGGCTTTATTCAAAGCCTCAGTATATGGATGTAATTTCAGGTACCACCAATTCCATTTAGAAATGTGTTAATAGGTATAGTGATTACAGATATATAGACTCACTGCATTCATCTATCTATTATTTTTTAAATCCCTAGGTCAAAATTTGCTGAGAAAAATATCTTTCCAAACACTCTCTTGGCCAGGGTAGGTAATCATTTCTCCTCCCTTGGTCCCTAACCACTGACTTTGTGTCCTTCCTCCCACCTCAGTTCACAAATCTCCATTCACTCCCAACTCCAAACCCTCTCTCCTCTTGTGTTAGCCAGTTCCTGGAAGGTCAGGTCAAAGGTTAAATCAACCAGCCCATGCCTATTTGGCTGACATTGTCCCCATGGAGCTGGTGAGCTTTTCATGGCACTGAGTCACAATCCCGACCCTGCCTCGTATTCTCCAGGACCAGCTCAGAGAAGATGGCAACAGCAGACACCTAGACTATGACCTGCTCACTACCACCTCTGTCTGCTGGGACACATTCACTCTCCCAAATAGAGGAAGCTTTTTCCTTTCTCCACTGTACCGCAGCCTGTCTGCCTCCTCTGGCCATCAATGTCCATTGCTCAGAACAACCCTCCACCGAACAACCCTCCTCTGCCCTCAGGAGGGTCTCTAAGTGGCCATGGCTTCACAGATGTGGAATTGCCAGCCTACCTCCAGGCAAACGTCATTCCCATTCACCCTCAAGGTCAGGCTGATTGCCTCCCTCTGGTCCAGGCTGAGATGAAGACAACAGAGTCCCACCCTCCATGGAGGAAACAAGACCTGGACCCTGTTCCCCAGGATTCACCCTGAGGTATGAAGTAGGCATTAGAGACTGCTGTGCCCTACTGAAACACTCTCAAGACCTTACACACAACTTAGTGGAACTAATTCTGACAGATGACCTCCTGTAATGAGAGACTCACAATGCCTGCATACCTACAGTGTGCCAAGTAGCATGCTAGGAGCTCCAGATAAAGCTATCGCTTTTAACTCTCAATTAACACCAGGGGGGCAAATAGCGTCATTATTGTACAGATGCAGAAGCTGAAGTTCAGAGATGGTTTCAATTTCAGTGTTCATGAGAATCACCTGTGGTGCTTATAGTAAATGCTGATTCCCAGCCCAGCCCTTAGAGGCTTTGGCTCAGCATTCAAGAATGCTGCTCTAATCCATGTCAATCCTCACTGGCCCCCATTATGTGTCCTAACAGACACCAGGGTTACTACCTCCCCAAAATGAACCAGATGTCCTACCAAGCAGTGCAAACACTAACACCCAGGAACCTCCGCTGGAACAGGGGAATGGTGGGCAGAAAGTGGAAATCACTTGTGCAGATCCTCAGCACAAGGAAACCCGTTCATTCTCTGTCTGGGTAGACAAAGCCACATGGTGCTTCTGAGGGGAGAAATCATTTTCTTGAAACTTAGCACCAACCATTTAGGGCCCAACTTCCACTTAAATACAAGTTTCAACCAGAAAGCACAATTTTTCTCTGGCTAACCTGATCTTAGGAAATTTCCCCAAGGAGAACAAACCCCAGCCCCTCTGCCAACCCTTTCATACCTCACCTTAGGAAGGTGCTTCCTTCATAGCCTGGCATCTCTCTTTATAGTGTTGGCATCTCTGACTGGGAAAACACTCAGCAACGATGATGATTAGCTCTCATGTGGCATATATAACTGCCACACACTGTTCTAAGCTGGTAGATATGGTCATTACCCCCATTTTACTGATGAAGAAACATCTGAAGACACAGAGAAGTTGAAGTGACCTGCCCAAGCTAGTAGCAGAGTTAGGATTTCAACCTGGGCACTTACTGTTGTTGTTAGGTGCCATTGAATCGTGTCTGACTCATAGTGACCCTCATAGGATTTTCAATGGCTTATTGTTTCCAGATTGCCTTGGGAGTGGAAACACTAAGTGCCACATCCTTCTCCCATTTCTGTGGTGCTGGAAATTGAACTCGGGACCTCAGAGACTATAGAGCGGTGTTCTACCAACTGAGCTAAATCCCAGCCCAACCTGGGCACTGGGAACCCAGAATCCACATTTTGTAACCACTGTGAGGCACAACTCCTCAGATGCAGGAGCAGACAAAGTCCTTGGCAATACCCCCCTTACACCTCTCTCCTGAAGCCAAGGCATCAGTGAAGGGTTTTAATCCCAGGCCAGTCCTGATTCCTCCACTCAGCATCAGCTCCACACAGGTACTATGACCACCTCCATCTCCAGCTCCAGAGTGTGTCACCATGGCCCTCCTCCACAGCTGCCTGCCTACCTTCCTCACTCACCCTCTGAAGCACCCCCACCCGGGGTCCCTCCCCTCAGAGCCTCTGCCTCACCCCAGACACCCAGACTGAAATTGGCCAGGGCCTATCCTTTCTTGGACTGGGCACTGCTGTAGGAGAAGACAGCAATCTGTTTCTCTCCACAGTGCCCAGTGTGGAGACCCATCTGCTTCATCAGTCTGGTGCTGAGTGTGGTGGGCAGGATGATTGCAAGTCTGAGCCCAGACTGGGCTACAGAGCAAGATCCTGTCTCCAAAACAAATAAAAGTCATCCACCGCATCTGATTAACTGCCTCTCCCAGGAGGCACTCACTACTAAGGTGGCCTACAGGTTCCACCTGTGGACAGGTATGGGCAACTCAGTTTGCAGGAAGATATGAATATTACAGAGGTCACTGGATTAACCTAAACCATTTCTCTGGCTCCACCCCTCCAGGGAAGAGGAGGTCTCACCTCCTGCTTCACCCAGGGGGAGAGCACACAGCCACACAGCCTGGGTACAGAAGTAGAACAGGACTTCTGTCCTCCACTCTCCCAGCACACTAGCCATCCCCACCCTACATGACAGAGGGTGCTCTGAGGAGCACCAGAGGTAGTCAGTAGCCCCAGAAAGAGACCGCATGCTAACTGCAAGCCGTCAGACCTCAAGAGGGTGAAGGCTCTGTACTAGCAGGAAAAGCCCCTGAAAGCCCCAGAGAGCACTGGCTGTGATATGGAAATGCTCTTCTGGCAAGACCTGAAAGCAAACCTGGCTCTAAGCAGGCTTAAGAGGCTCATGAGCCCCTAAGCTGTGGTCAGCTGACATCTGGGGAGGAGGGAATGGGAGAGGAAGAGGTGGTGCTCCAAATGAGGAAGTCCACTCCCCCAGAGTACTAGGCACCCACCACCACCCTGTCTGGGGACTATCCACCACACCCATTACTCTCCTACCTAAGGGGTCTTTCTGAGGGAGACCCAAATGTGCTTCTACCAAAGGGTCATCAGAGAAAGTACAGAGAACCCGTTTGGAGGATACATCTGATAGGAAAGATTCTGAACAGAGTGCCAATGGAGCCAGAGGCATCATGCATTATTTTAGAAACTGTATAGAATGTGGAGCCAAGGTGACTCAGGTTCAAGTCTCAGCTCCTCAATGATATTCCTTTGGAAGATACTTTAACCCTGCTCCCCAGGCTCAAATGCCAAATTTTTACAATGAAGACAATCAAATAGAAGAAATGTTTGTGTTTTTTAACTCTAAAGCATCACAAAGATTATTATCGTTGGCATCTCTGACTGGGAAAACACTCAACAATTCATGTGTCCTTCAGTGGCCAGAGCTGATAGGAGATGGCTACCTGTATTAAGAGCATCTGTGCAGCCTCTAAATACTCAAGAAAGAGACAGACAAGAAGCTGTTTCCATACCTCATTACCCTGCGCTCTCAATCCCCAGGCCACTGCAGCCTGGACAAGGTACCTGTGGCCTTGGGACAGTACAGCCCTGAATGAACAAGGCTATACACTATTGCTTTTAATTAACCTTTTATTTGGAAATAATTGCAAACTTACAGAAATGTTTAAAGAGTAAGACTAGTATAAAGTACACCCATATGCCCATCACCCACTGTCAACACTATACCCTATATGATCTTTTATGCACTCCCTCTCCCATATACAAACACAATTTTCCCCCACAACCACTTAACCACTTAAGAGCAGATACTTCAGCATGTATATCCCAAAGATAAAGACATCCTTTGAACATCATAATGATTATGCCATTTTTATTGGTTCAAATCAATTTCTGATTTGATTTCTATACTTCTAGGCCACCTAACTTTCCCTGCAGCAGCTGAATGCAATCAAGACTCAATTTTTGTCTGCATCCCACCTTGTAGCTATATGGAAAGACATAGAGAAGAGCAGCTCACATTTACTGAGCATTCACTTGCTAAACCCTTTCCATCAATTAATTCATGTAATCTTTCCACTAAACCCATTGTACTGGTGTGGAAGTGAGGTTTAAAGGGAGTAGTTCAGGGAGCAGCCCATGGTAGAACTGTAATTAGAATCTAGGTAGTCAGGATCCAGAGCCTATTATGATTTCAATATGAAATGTCCCCCATAGGCTTGTGTGTTGAATGCTTGGTCCCCAGCTAATGATGCTATTTCAGAAGGTGGTAGAAACTAGAAGGTAAAGCCTAGGTGGAGGAAGTAGTTCCCAGGAAGTGTGCCTTTTAAAGTTATACCTGGTCCCTAACCACTTTCTCTGCCCCCTGGTTGCCATAATGTGAATAGCTCTGTTCTGCCATGCCCTCCTTGCCCCATGGACTGAACCCTCTGAAACTGTGAACTAAAATAAACCTTTCTATCAGGTATTTGCCGGCAGCCATAGCCCTGTGGCATCCGATCCCGTCAGATCTCAGAAGCTAAGCAGGGTCGGACCTGGTTAGTACCTGGATGGGAGACTACCTGGGAACACCAGAAGCTGTAGGCATGGGAGAAGGACCTGGCAACCCCCTCCCAAAAATCAATCTGCTATTGAAAACCCTATGCACAGCAGAGAAGCACTGACAATAGTGTTTCCCATTGTACAGAGGGTCGCTATGAGTCGCATAGCGACTCAACAGCACCTAACAACAACAACAACAATCAGGTATTTGGTGACACTAATATAAAAGTAAGTAATACAGAGCCTATATACTTACCCGCTGCCTCTTTCCACAGGCTATCACCCACAACCACAAGCTTGTACATTTTTCTACATGATGCAGTTATCTGGCTGTGCTTTGGGCTTCTAGGCAAAAAAAAAAAAAAATCTTGCTGCCAAGGTTGGTATCAGGTGACTGTGAGTAAGGTGGAAGAAAGAGAGGTGGTCTGGCACAATTCAATCCAAACAAAAGGCAATCAGAGGCCACCACAGTTATTGGTGGTGTTTTCCTTAAAGTCTGAATACATCCTGTTTTGCAGTCTTGGGCCCAAAGAGACTAGCAGGCCAATGAGTGGTCTCCCCACCCTTCCGTGGGATATAGCTTTCTGTTTTGTGGAAGGAAAAAAAAGCCATTCAATAAACTTGATGCATCTTGACAAAATATTGATCTGACAGGAAGGTAAGGGAGAGGATGGTAAAACAAATTATAAAGTCTATGTGCACTTGGCACAGAAGCAATGCTTTGATGACATCCTGCCATCCAGTCTCCCAAGTGAGCTGACCTTCCCCCTCCCTCTGTCATTAGACTTGTGCTCAAAAGTCTGAGAAGCCCTGGTCTAGACAACACATCCAGGCCTCTTCCCTGAACCTTGAAAATGTTAAACTAATACATGATATAGAATATGACTACAGGAAAGTCACTTTATCCCTACAACCCAAAAATTTCTGCAATAAATAATGCAATAATTTTGTGACTTGAACCACTCTTTAAATAATAAAATGTTGCCAGGCACAGTGGCACACGCCTGTAATACCAGTGGCTTGGGAGGCGGAGGCGGGAGGATCACAAGTTCGAGACCAGAGGCAGTCTGCATAACTTAGCAAGACCCTGTTTCAAAAAGTAAAAAAATGGGCTGGGGGCACAGCTCAGTGGTCCAGCACTTGCAGAGCATGCAAGCACGAAGCCCTGGGTCCAACCCCCAGTACCACAAAAAAAATTATTAATAATAATTAATCAATTAATTTAATTTAATGTTAACTCAAAATGCTTCTCATTTCAGAAAATCAAAAAGCAAATGTTTTGACAGCCATTTGAAAACAAGAGGCAAATAAACCATATTCCTCCAGGTTTTCCCTCTGCCAATATTTACTAAAGACACCATGCCAGTTTACTGAATTGCTGCTGACATGCACAGAGCAGGAATAGAGAGAGAACTGGAGTGGGTGTCTCATTAAACCACCCAGTATCCCACATTCTGAGGTGCTCTCTTAAACAATCTTCTTTTTCCCATAGAAAATAGAAAGAGCACCTTCAAGGCCCAAGATTTTTTTTTTTCCTTTTCTTTTCTTTTTTTTTTTTTTTTAAGTGCTAGGGATGGAACCCAGAGCCTCGTGCATGCTAGGCAAGTTTTCTATCACTGAGCTGTACCCCAGCCCTCATCATGGCACAAGAAATCTACACCCACCCTCTTGACACACATACAGCCCTACAAACAGGGAAGGCCCACCCTGCCGACTCTGAGACACATTCCTCTGGTGCATAAAGAGCCTCAGACAATTTGCAATTGTTATTCTTAAAGAGGTTTTTGAAGATCTTTTGGGGGACAGTTTTGAGATTGTGGTACAAATCATGGTTCTTAATCCTTCCTTCAGCTTTCTACAGAACACTCACTGTTAGTTCTTTCCCACAGAATCTAACACTTAAATCCATGACCCAGTTTTCACTCTTGATAAAACCACCAGGAAATAAAAGGTATAGTGTGGGACTATGCCAAAACTTGCCAACCTAGAAGAACATTTTCTTAAGCTTCAACAACAAGCAGTTTCAGGATTTCTACTTTAAATATATGTAAGCTATTAGTTTCCCAGAATTCATTGTGGCTGTCAATTTTTGGTTTGAGATTAAGTTTCTGGAACTGCTGAGGCATCTAATATTCATTGGCTTTCCTGAAGGGGCTTCTAGGCTTGGTGCCCAGAGGAACTGGAATCCCCACCTGACGTTCACTCTTCACTCCCAGTTCCTCCCCTCTCCTTTTAACTTCAGACTGAAAATGGGTTTGCTACGTGTAAAAGATACACCCTACATACTGACATTATCTAACAACAACAAAAAACAATAACAGAAAGATGAATCCGAAGGAGGTCTGAAGCTTTGACTCATGCCTGGTCCTGATTTCCAGCGGCTGGGGGACAGGTTCTTTAATGCCCACTCCCAGCCTCCTCTCTGCCTGGCCACCAGCTCCTCACCTCTGCCCAGGGGGTCTGGGCACAGGCACTCATGTGTTGTGTTTCACAGTGGGACACAGTGGTGGTGATTCAACATCAGAGGTCAATACCCTGATAATTTAATTCAAAGCTTTATATTCCACATAAATACAGAGATGAGCTGTATAATTTATGCAAATAATTTAAAATTTAAATTTGTCCTTACTTAGAATGACATTAAATAGCAAATTTTAAAAACCATGACAAGCCAAGGGAAAGACTGAAGAAGAGAAAATAATTTATATTGTAGAACTCTCAGTGGCATTTTTCCCTTTTTTGAACAAGAGGCCTTGTGTTTTCATTTTGCACTGGGGCCCTGCAAATTACGGAGCTGGTCCTGTCCCTAGGACCTCCTTTGGACCACAGAGCTCGGAAAGGGAAAGGCAGCCCTACTCCAAGACTCAGAAACATCTTTTCCAAGTCCCACTGCTCTCTCCTAGGAACTGCCACCCACAAGGAGAAAGACACCTGCACAAGATGGCCCTGCAAGGCCCCAAAGATAAGGCTGAGGAACCTAAAGCCAGAGGGCACCTTGTGCAATCAGCTGGTTCCCGCCAGGACCCTGGAGACAAGTTGAGGATGCCAAGGTTCCACAGCCAGGGAGGGGGCCTAGTTCAACAGCCAACAGACACCCAATCCCCAGGCACAGAGCACTGGGGTCATGAGGTGAAGAAGCCCAGAGGAGGCTGTTAGAGCCACCACTGGCCAGGTTCCTGCTTTGAGTGTTGTTCTTGACAGTGAATGCCTATATCCAAGAAGCCTGGGTCCAGACACCAGCCCTGACAGGCCTGTTCCTGGCTGCTTGGCTTCATTCACCTTGCCCAGTCTCCTCCTCATGCTGGTCTCCTTCCCAGCAAGGAGGATATCTTTAAGACTCTGCTCATAAAACCCCTGAAGAGCAGCCCAGTGTAATACTTGCTACCAAAACATCTTCTAGAACTTGTCCTTCGTGGCCCCTATGTCTGAAAAGGCTGTGTCTGCCAAAGTGTATTTACTAAGTAATAATTAACACCTCCCATTTCTTACTAATCAGAGACACATGCCACTGCCAATCAGCATGGGAGACCAAGGGCTGCTGCCCTTCCAAGGCACCTCAATCCCCAGGAAAAGCAAAGGGGCCTGGCCCTGTGAGCCCTGCAGCAGCCTAACTCAGAGCAAAAGCATGTGGGCACAAGGCTCCTTCAAGTACCAACACTGGCTTTCACCTGTGCTCTGGAGCAGGCACCACCTACTACTATCATGGCCACCATATCAGAGACTGAAGACTACCTTAGAGCCTACATTATGGTTAGACACTGAAGACCTTCCTCACTCTGACACATGGCCAAATCACTGAACCTTCATGGAACTGAGTTTTATTGTCTGAAAAAATGGGGTACTCTCTGCCCTGCCACTTGTAGGGGCTGTTACAAGGATCAAATATGAAAAGATATGAAAAAATTCTACTGCTCTTTGCTGTAGCAATTTCCAGTATTACTATAAGTTCCCACATGTGTAAAATGGGGCTAGTCACAGTTCCTTCCTCACCAAGCTGCTGTGAGAATTACTAACTCAGACAATAGCTACGGAACAGTTCCGGGTATTTTCAGAGACTCAGAAAGATTAGGATATGACATTATTGCTATTGCTATTATTGCTGATACTAATGACAATATTATCACAAATACTATCAAATCCTGCTACATGGATAGATTTGTGGCAAAGTGGAAAAATCCTAGAGCACAAAAAGTCTTTTTCAAGGGGATATTAGCATCACCTAGTCTAGAATTGGGAGAATCAGGGGTAGATTCCTCATATCTTTTGTCCCTTAGTAATGCAAAATTAAACCAAAAGTGAAAAAAATCAAAACTAAAATCCTCCTGCCTCTGTGCAGAGGATTCCTCCTCCAAGAAATGAACTCTGAAGGGTATTAAACCCTCTGCTAAACATCAGGAGTGACTGATGTATTCTGAAAACCTCACCCAACTTTCCTGTCCAAAGATCCATCAGTAAAAGTAAAATCAGCTGCCAATGTGCTGTCTCTCTAACTTTGTTGTTGTTGTTGTTGTTAAGTGCCGTCGAGTCGGTATCCGACTCATAGTGACCCTCATAGGGTTTTCAATGGCTATAGTGCTTCGGGATTGCCTTGGGAGTGGATTGCCAGGTCCTTCTCCCATTTTTTGCGGTGCTGGGAATTGAACTCGGGGCCTCAGAGACTGCAGCGCAGCGCTCTACCCACTGAGCTAAATCCCAGCCCTCTCTAACTTTACTGACTCTTATTAGAGAACAGTCTGCCTGCCAAAATCAAACATTCAGAAAAGCTCACAGTAAATCTAAGAAAGCAGACTAAAGTAAAATGCTTTTATGTGGGCAAAAGGAGAATAAATGCTCCCAAATCATTAGGTCTCTCAAGAAATTGCCACAGAAGGGAGAAAGAAATACAACAGCTACCACAGGGTTGCAGCCTCTTGACACAGCTTGCCTTTGAGGGCAGGGGGCTGCTGTCACTGTCACTGTTGGGTGGCCTTCCCACCAGCGTGGGAGGATATAGCCAAGGCATTGGGGCTAGGGAGCTGAGGCTTGCTGTAAGTTAACCACTAGGAACCTCACAAACAGAGTTATTATGAGAGTGGCAAAAGGGATGAAGAGCAGGAGGCTAAGACTATAACCTAGAGTCCTACAGGCCACCTCAGGTCCCACAGCCCAAGGCTGTACCTAGTACTCTATAGCACTCTCAGCCTTTCCTCCCAGCAAATGGATGAAGGGCCCTGCTCCCATGCGCAACCAGCAAGATGTACACCCTGAACCCCTACCTCAACTTCCTTAGAAACATTGCTCCAGCAACCTGTCCCATCTCTTTCCTGCACCAGCTATATTTCCCTCTCAACTGGATCATTCCCACCAGAACAAAAGATGCTCTACAATCTCTGCCAAAAAAAAGAAAGAAAGAAAGAAAGAAAAAAGAAACTAACAAACAAAGATAAAAATCCTTTCTCAAACCTATATCCTCTCCTGTTATCAGCCAATGTCTCCATGTCTCCAGTCCACTTTCCAATTACCTGGCCTATCCTTCCTGTTTACATGTCCATACCCCATACTTCCTCTCTACCTGCTCCAGTCAGGCCTTCTCCTTGTGGCTCCTGTGACCATGTATTCTCCTTGGTTTTCTCCCACCTTCTCAGTCCTGTCAGTCTTCTTTGCTGCATTTGCCTCTTTCCCAACCTCTAAACACTGCAGTCTCAAGGCAGCTTCTCTTTTCCGTCCACACTCTCATCCTACATGATTTCATCTACTCCATGGTCTTGACTAACATCTATTACACACAAATTGATCTCCTCAGTCTTCTCTCCCCACATACTTCAGATTCATATATGTATTTGATATATTCATACAAATGTAACATGGCAAAACAAGATCTTGTTTCTCCCCCCCTCCAAACCTGCTCGCCCCAGACTTCCCACTGAGATACTTATGCCCTTAGGAGTCATCTTTGACTCTTCTTTCTCTCACAACTGCATCTAATCCACCAGGAAGGTTGTAGACAGTATATCCTAAACACAGCCTAAGTCTGACAACTGTTCTTGGTTTCCAGCGCTCCACCCTCAGGCAAGCCACTATGACCTCTTGCCTAACACAGCAACAGAGTCCTGCTGCTCTCCTGCCTCCCTCTATATTTGCCTACCTACAACCCATTCTCTTAAAAGCAGGCAGAATAATCTTTCTACAAGTGCAAATCACATCATGCCACTCTCCTTCTTAAAACTTTCCAATGACTTCCCTCTAGGCTTTGTTTCAAAGTTTAGAAACTCTTTTTTTGGCCCACAAAGCTTTACATCATTTACCTCTCTCCTATCAGTGACCCCTTCTCATGTCCCTTCCCCCCTTGTTCACCACCTTCCAGCCACACTGGTCTTTTTGGTCCTTGAACTTGAAGCTTTTGTGCCTTAAGCCCCTGCATGAGGGTTAGGGTGTTAGCTCTGTTGGAAGAGTGCTGCTCTGCACTCTGGGAGGTCCTGGGTTTGATCCCAAGCACCACAAAAATGGGAGAAGGACCTGGCAATCCACTCCCCAAGCAATCCCTAAAATAATCAGCCATTGAAAATTACAAGTCGGACTTGAATTCATGGCACCTAACAACAACAAGCCCTTGCACTGACTGGTCCCTTCTTCTGAAATAACTTTTCCACTCCTGGTCACCACACCATGGCTCCTTCTTACCAAAACTTAACTTACTTGTCAAACTCACCTACTCAGAAACATCTCTAACATCTCAGTCCAACGAACCCATCCACTCAGTATCACAACTTAGTTTAATTTTCTGTATTGTAGTTACTCCTATCTGGGTTGTTTGTTTAGTTATTTTTGTTCCCTTTGCTTTCCCACTAGCTTTACAAGCAGTGAGAGGTCCTCATGTCTATAAATCTCATCCATCAGTATTTCATTCACTGTGCAAGAGCCCAAATTGATGAAGGGGGGCTTCAAGATTTTCTTCAAATATGATGCTCAACTGGTAACAGTGTTTCCAAGTTGGTGAAGAAATAAACTCTGACGCATAGGCCCCCTGTACTCAAACTCTGACTCAAAGCAGAGCCAATATTAGTCAAACCACCCACCGTCCAGAACTTTGACTAGTTCATTCATTTAGTGAACAAACATCGACCGAGTGCCTACTCGGGAAAGAGAAAAAGGATCAAAAGCAGTTTTTGACCTCATGAACTCACAGGGAGTAGGAAGAGTGAGAAACGCTGCTTGCAACACCGCTGCTTGCAACACCGGTGTCTTCATGGAGTGGAAAAGTTAAGGCTATCCACGTGTTAGAGCCTGACTGTCCCTTACTGTCCGGTGATCTGATTTCTGCTGGCCTTACAGACACAGAGTACCGTGGCTAGTGGGGCAACGCTCCACAGCTTAGGCGGAAAAGCTACCGCTCAACCAGCCAGGGCAGAAGTGATTGTCCGGGTTCAGGGCCCGCCGAAGAGACGCGGGTGCAGTATTCCCGGAATGTCATTGGCTAACCGGTTCCCTGCCCCACCCCCACAGCACCGCTCCAAGGATGGAGGGCCTGGGTGCGGTTCCAACTCTCCTGCACCATCCTAGACAACGCGGCGGGGGAGGAAGGCCTCCCCAAGTGCGAGATTCCCTTAGTCTCCCCACTAACCCGCCCCCAAGAAACTCCAGAGACCCCTGACCCGGGAGAGAACTTAGTCCGCTCTCCCTACCCCAGCCTATGGCGGTCCTCGCGCCCGCCCGATCCACGCAGCCCGAGACCCCGGCGGGGAGGCGTGTCCCGCCCTTACAGCCGCTCGGGAATTCTGTCGGTGGGTCTGCAGCCGCTGCCCTGGGTCCCCGGCGGCGATGTGGACCCCTGTCCGCCTGCGTCCCGGAGCCCGCCACACGGCTCGGGCGCACAAAACCCCGGAGAGCGGCGGCGGCGCGGTGCGCGCCAACTCTCCCGGGACCCGCGCGGGAGACTGGGGAGGGAGGGAGGCCGCGGCTGGACCCCACCGCGCAGGTGGACGCGCGGCGCTGGCCCCCAACTCACTCACTCGATGAAGTAGCTGGCGCCCTCCTCCGTGAAGCCCTCCTCCCAGCCACGGGGCAGGTCTGCGGAAACGCAAGAAAAGTCCGGTCAAAGTTACGCCGCCGCGCGCCCCCCACCCCCCGTCGGCCCCGCGCCCACCTGATCGTATCATGTGGCCCGAGTTGACGGGCTCGCCGGTGCGCGGGTGCAACCAGGTCGTGCGGCGGAGCTGGTCACTGCCGGGAGGAAGGTGCACCTGTTAGCGCCGCCGCCCGCGGCCGCCCTCCCGGCCCGCGCCCCGGCTGGGCCCGGCCCCCGCCCGCGCCCCCGCACTCCCGCGCCTCACTCGATGAAGAAGACGCGGCCGTCCCCACACACGCCGTAGGACCAGTGCTCAGGTAAGGTGTCCCGCCCGACCGCCGCCGCCGCCATGTTCGCCGAGCGCGGAGTCGCGGGGCGGGGGCGGGAGCGGGGGCGGCGAGGGCGGGCGGCGGGCGGGCGCTGGCTCTGCGCGGGGCCTCGCGGCGCACCCGGCCGCTGCGTGGGGCGCGGGCTCCCGGCGGCGCTGTGGTGGGGCCGCGTCCTGGGTTCCGCGTCCGGGCTGCGCTTCGGGAGTTCGCCGCCGCATCGGCCGGCAGGAGCGCGGGGCCCGCGGCCTTTGTCCCCGCGCCGTCCCCGCCCCCACCTCCAGCCCGGGCGCGCCCCTTTGCCCCGGAGACCCGCGCGGGGCGGGGGGCCCCTGGCACAGAGCCTGGGGCGGACAAACTCGAGCCCCCGCGCGCCCCCGGAGTGGCCCCGTAAACCCCACCTCACCCCAGTCACTGAACTTCCCTTCGCAGGAGCTTTACTTCTTTCTCAGCCCAGTAACGCCAAACAGGTTACTGCCATATTCCCAGGCTCCATTTCTTCCTCTGTAAAATAAAGTTAATAATAAAGTCTACACGGGACTGTGGTGTAGACTAAAGGAAGTAGCGATGGTACAAAGGGCTTAACTGGACCCTGGTAATGGATGCTACTTTAATGCCAGGGCAAGCATGATTTCATTTTGCCGAGTTCACAGCTGGGATATGAAGCAGGAGGGTGCAGGTCCTCTCCACACACCACACACCCCTCTGAAGGTGCAGGGGACACGGATTTCTTGCCTACAATTCCTGAAAGGTGACAGAAAGGAGGACTGGGCTGCACCTAGTCCATCTTTGGAAGAACTGCCAGGCAGGCGGGGTCTCTAGCCTGAGCTTTGAAAAATTGGTGACATAGCTGGTGCCTTCTCATTTTCATGTCTTTGCTCCCAGCTGAGCTCCTGGGGAGCCCTCTCCTGACCCCTCTGTGCAAAAAAAAAAAAAAAAAAAAAAAAAAAACAGACCCTTCTGTTCCCTTCACTCTCCATTCCTTGTTTGCACTTAATCGATGTTCTCATTTGTGTGTATTTATTGTCTTATTGTACATTAGCTCACCGCCCTGAAAGTGTCAGCTGGACAAGAGGAGGGGCCTTCATCTGCCGCATGGAACGGTTCTGGCCTCATGTATGCATTCAAAACACGCCCAACGGATGAATAAAAACACTACTCGGACACCTTCACGCACTGAGCACAGATGACCAGGAAGCAGGGCTCTGGGCAAGTGTCAGACCCAGCCTTGCAGGGACTTTGGAGGCTCACCTGAGAGTGAAACTCTAGTGTGGGCACCGGATTTGCAGAAAGGTGCCCCAGAGAGGTGGAGTTAGGCTGGACTCAGAAGGATGAGTCAGGCTTGAGGCAGAAGAAGACTCTCCAAAGAGAAGGGATGCAAGGGCAGTCGTAGTTGTGGGAGGGGTATGGGGTGACGAGGCTGTGACAGGGCCCTCTTGCACCATACATCTGCACTGGGGAAGGAGACCATTATAAGTTAGAAGAGGGTCAGGTGTCATTGTGGATGCCCCTGAACACCTGTCTGAGGGGGCTTCCTATCTCTGAGGAGGTTCTTGAGCAAATGAAAATAGGAAAGTGGTGTTTTTGTTATTAAATATTGATTTAAAACAATACATTAAATGAACAAAGTATATGAACACAGAGTTTGGAATCTTTTTACTGGGGGATTGAACCCAGGCCTTCACACCCTGTTAGGCAAGTGTCCTACCACTGGGCCACATCGGCAGCCTATGCAAGTAGCTTTTAAGCAAATGAAACTTGACCATCTCGTAATAGGAAAAAATGCAAATTAAAATTAAGGTAGAATTCTGTTTTTTAGATGACAGATTGGAAAAGATACACATTGTGGAGACATTCATGTTCATTGTTGGTGAAACTATAAAATGATTCAGCCTCATTGAAGGCAAGTTGGCAGCAGGTATTACAACTTAATGTATACCCCTCTGACCTAACAATTCCAATAGATGGAATCTATCCTACATTAGTCCTCAGATGGACACAAGGACTTGTGTACTAAGAGTGTTCACTGCAACATTGTCAATAATTACAAATGAGTAGAGACAATGTAAATTCCTATCAAAAAAAGAATGATTAAAGTTTCTTGACTTTTCATCTAGAGACTATGAATATATACTAATACATTTGTATCTTACCTTTTCTCTTAATATTTTAGGAACCACCCCATATCAGTACACAGAAATCTATCTCATTCTTTCTTTTGCATTATTTGTTGTTGTTAGGTGCTGTCAAGTCAGGTCCAACTCATAACAACTGTATGTACAACACAACAAAACACTCCCTTAACACTGTGCCTTGGAGGGCACTATCATCAATGCTTCTCTGCTATTCATAGGGTTTTCCATGGCACACTGTTTAGGAGTGGATTGCCAGGTCCTTCTCCCTAACCTGCATCACCTGGTATTCCCAGGAGGTCTCTTATGCAAGGACTAACCAGGCCGACCCTGCTTAGTTTCCAAGATCAAGCAGGATTGGATGCCAGGGTGCTATGGCTACATTATTTGGGGGGTTGAATCCAGTGCCTCATGCATGCTAGACAAGTGTTCAACTACTAAACTGCACCCCTCAGCCCCATTTTTATTTTTTAATTTGAGACAGGGTCTTGCTACATTATACAGACTGCCTCTGTGCTCAAACCTATGATTTTCCTGCCTCAGCCTCCGAAGTAGCTGGGTATAAATGTATATTTAAAGATAATATAATTTATCAATAGATCTAAGAAGAGATACTATGAAAATATCCAAATAAATGTGAGAATATATATTTAATAAAACCCAATACCCATCACTAATTTTAAGTTATGTGAGGCTGAGGTAGCTCAGTGGTAGAGTGCTTGAACACTTCCTGGCATGAACAAGGCCTTAGATTAGATCTCCAGGATTACACACAGAAAAAAGAAGCTAAAAGAAAATAGCAACAACATCAAATACTGGGGAGAATATAAGAAACCATATCTCAGTATTACTAGTGAGAATATAAAATGGTATAGTCACTCTTAAAAATAGTTTGGCTGTTTCTTTAAAAATTAAACATTTACTTACCATATGACCCAGAAATCACAGTCCTGGGCATTTATTCTGGAGAAATTAAATGCCCACATAAAAACTTGTACATGATTATTTATGGCAGATTATTTGTAACAGCCCCAAACTGGAAACAAATAAAATGTCCTATAATAGTTTAATTCTGTCTATAGCGTGGAATACAATTTGACAATAAGAAAGGATGAACTATTGATACATATGACAATGTGAGTGGATCTCAAAACATACCAAGTTCGTTAGTTCATTCTTTCTTTCTTTCCCTTTTTCCCTCTTTCTTTCTTTCTTTCCTTCCACTTCTTTCTTTTGTCTTCTCTTCTCTTCTCTTCTCTTTTTAGAAAGCCAATCTAAGCTCTAGGTGCAGTGGCTCACACCTATAATCCCAGCAACTCAGGAGGCAGAGACGGGAGGATCACAAGTTTGAGGCCAGAGGCAGCCCATGTAACTCAGCAAGACCTTAACTCAAAATATAAACAGGCTGGGATACAGCCCAGTGGTAGAGCATTTGTAAGTTATATGCAAGGCCCTGGGTTCAAACCCCAAATTCCAAAAAGAAAACAAAAAAGACACTCTTTTAAAAATTATGTGCCATCCCTGATGCATTGGCACATGCCTGCAATCCCAACAGTTGGGGAGCAGAAGCAGGAGGATTACAAATTCACTACCACCCTGGGCTACACAGCAAGTACCAGGCCAGCCTTGACCATATACTGGGACCCAGTCTCAAAAATATAAAAACAAACAAAAAAATTATATGTTAGGAGCTAAACTAAGTAGTGACCATATCAAATGCTAGAAGGTATGCAGAGAAATTGTATACTTTGTTTATATATTGGTAGTGGGAATATAAAATGGCACAACCAAAAGACAGTTTGGCAATTTCTTAAGTTTTATTAAAAGATTTTATTGGGCTGATGGAGGTATCTTAAAAAACTAAAAATAGATCTACCATATGACCCAGCTATAACGCTACTGGGAATATACCCAAAGGGAGATGAGTCATCATACCTGCATCTCCATGTTCAATGTAGCACTTTTCACAATAGCAAGGATATGGAGTCAACCAAAGTGCCTACAACAGAAGAATAGATAATAAAACTATGGTACATATACATAATGGAACACTACTCAGCAATCAAAAAAATGAAATAATGTCATTCACAGCAAAATGGATGGAACTGGAGAAAATTATTTTAAGTGAACGAACACAAACCCAAAAAGAGAAATACCATATGTTCTCACTCATACATGGGAGCTGAATCAAAATTAAAAGAAGGAAAAAATCCTATACAGAAATCAGAACATAATAAAAAGCTAAAGTCAACTTAGAGGAGAAGAGACAATTTTGGGAGTGGAAAGGAGAAGGGAGGGATCTAGCAAAAGGATGAAAGAAAGGAGAGGAGGAACAAGGAGGAATGAGGAATGAGAGGGCGACCTCAAAGTAAACAGCCCAACTTTAATAGTTTGGGAAATAATTATAATAATACCAATAATGCCAAATAATGGTAATAATAAAAATGGGCTAGAAAATTCATGTAATATTACTGACAATGTAAAAAGATAGATCACTACAGAAAAGGTTTTGACCGTAAACATAATTGCGATCCAAGGTTATATAGAAAAATATTCCCACAAAAAGACATACAAGTGGAAGAGAGGCCTTTGGTGGGTGAGGAGGGTGGGGTGGAGGGAGGAAGTGCACAAGAGGGTAAGGGGGAACTTATCTGTGCGATGTACAATGAAACCCATATATAGAAATGTCAATGCAATGCATGTCAGAATCAATCACATTAAGTTGTACATTAAAAACTTTCCAATAAAAAAAAAAAAAGGTTGGAGGTATAGCTCAGTGGTAGAGCACTTGCCTAGCACTTCCCAGGTTTGCTCCCCAGCACCATACACACCACACACACACACACACACACACACACACACACATTTACACACACACACACACACACACACTTTTTTTTTTAAGTACAGCAGTGGAGAACTGATCAGTGGTTGTCAGGGTTTAGGGAAAGTAATGTGCAAGGAAAGGATGTGACTAAAAAGAAATGTTGGTGGTCGTGTTGTTAGGTGCTATTGAGTCAGTCCAACTCAGCGACCCTCGTAGGGTTTTCAGTGGTTGTCTCAGGAGTGGATTGCCCTGTCCTTCCGTTTTTTGCGGTGCTAGGGATTGAACCAGGGACCTCAGAGACTGCGGAGCAGCACTCTAATAAAGGAATACCATGAGAGAAATCTTTGTAGTGTGGAATGTTCTGTGTGTTGATTGCAATCATAGTTACACACATTGACAGTTGTGAGAATATGACTGAAGTGTATACATTGTACCAAACTCAGTCCCTGGTTTCCATATTCTACTATAGTTATATAAAATGTAATCAGTAGGGGAAACTAAGCAAAAGGTAAACAGGGACCTCTACTATCTTTGCAAATCCTGTTAATCTATACTTACTTAAAAATAAAAAGTTTAATAAGAAAATTACAAATAATCAGATATTTCTTTTGAGATGCTTTCTTTCAGACATACACAAACACTCTTTAACAATGAAACATTAGAGACATTCACATGGGGATGGTGGCACATGCCTCTAATTCCAAGCAACTGAGGATCCTGAGGCAGGAGGATCCCAAGTTTGAGATCAGAAGCAGCCTGTGTAACTTAGCAAGACCCTGTCTCAAAATAAAAAATAAATAAAAAATAAATGGGCTGGAGGTGCACCCCAGTGGTAGAGGAGCAGTTGGCCCTGGGTTCAACCCTCCAAGTACAAAAAAAAAAAAAAAAAAAAAAAAAAAAAAAAAAAAAAAAAAAAAAAAAAAAAAAAAAAAAAAAAAAAAAAAAAAAAAAAAAAAAAAAAAAAAAGGAAAGACAAAGAAAGAAAAGAAGAAAAAAGAAAGCAAGCCAGGCACCGTGGCATGAACCTGTAATCCCAGTGACTAGGAAGGCAGAGATAGGATCACAAGTTCAAGACCAGAGGCAGTCTGAGTAATTTAGTCCAACCCTGTCTCAAAAAGGAAGAAAAAAAAATGGGCTAGGGATGCAGCTCAGTGGTATAGCACTTGTAAAGCATGCAAGCACAAGGCCCTGGGTTTAACCCCCAGTACCATAAATAAATAAATAAATAAATACATACATAAAAGGAAAGAGAAAAGAAAAAGCACATTTAATAATGATGGTATTATTAGTTCTGTTTTGATTTTTATTTGAGACAAGGTCTCACTATGTTGCACAGGCTGGCCTCGAACTCCTGGGCTCACGTGATCCTTCCATCTCAGCCTCCCTAGTAGCTGGGACTATATTGTTGTTGTTGTTAGGTGCTGTCCAGTTGGTATCCAACTCATAGCAACCCTATCTACAACAGGTGAAACACTATTATCAATGCTTCTCTGCTATTCATAGGGTTTTTGATGGCAGTAGCTGGGACTATAGGTGCTTTGTTATTGCACCCAGCTAGCGATGCTATCTGGCTGGGGTTTAGCTCAGTTGGTAGAGTGCTGTAGTGCACTCTCTGAGGACCAGGGTTTGATCCCCAGCACCGAAACCATGGGAGAAGGATGTAGCAATCCACTCCCAAAGCAATCTCGACGTAATCAGCCATTGAAAACCCTTTGCAGGTCACTGTGAGTCAGACACGACTCGACGACACCTAACAACAAATGACGCTATCATTTAATGTTGTTTTAGAACTTCTTACCAATACAATAAGACCTGAAACAGAAATAAAAGATTTAACTCTTGGGAAGAAAGTAAGATTATTTGCAGACAATATGACATAATGCCTTAAAATGCAGAGAAACTTTTAGAATTAATAAGGAAACTCAGGACGAAGAAAATATCACAGAATCAAGAGAATCAGAATCTTTTCTCCTTTATAACAGTAACAAATATGTAAATTTAGGAATGGCCTTAACAAAAACATCTTTGTATAAACTATAGTGATGAAAACCACAAGATTTACAGAAAGATGGTGAGTAGTATAACAACTCTGTTTTGTATTTGAACATGTAGATGTAAAGCAGCAGTAAATACATACACTCTGTCAGATTTAGAAATTCTTGAAGTTACTAATAACATAACCCAGCCGGGTGCCACAATGCATGGCTCTAATCCCAGCAACTCAGCAAACTGAGGCAGGAGGATCATTAGTTCAAGGCCAGAGGAAACCTGTGCAATTTAGTGAGAACCTGTGTCAAAATGTAAATAAAGGAGTTAGGGGGCTCAGCTCAGGGGTAAACCACTTGCCTACCATGTGAGAGGCCCTGGAATCAACCCTAAGTGCTAATAAAATTAGTTAATTAAAAACCCAGTAAATTAAGCTGGACATGGTGGCACGCGCCTGTAATCCCAGCGGCTCAGGAGGCAGAGGCAGAAGGATCGCAAGTTCGAGACCAGAGGCAGTCTGCGTAATTTAGCCAGACCCTGTCTCACAAAAGTAAAAATATGGGCTGGGGGTGCAGCTCAGTGGTCCAGCACTTGCAAAGCATGCAAGCACGAGACCCTGGGTTCAACCCCCAGTACCACAACAAAAAAAAAAAAACAGTAAATTGTTAGCAAAAATGTGCATATTATATATTCTATCTATACATACCCAAAACAATAGCCATTAGCCATGAATTTTGTTTATTCTGAATTGCCTGAATGGATACATTCTTTATGCGTAAAATGCACACCAGATTTTGAAGAGGTGGTATAAAAAATGTGACATATCTCATTTATAGTTATTTATATTATTTCATGTTGAAGTAATTTTGGATGTATTGGATATGCAAAATATATTATTCAAGTAGTCATTTCAAATTTAAAGTAACAAATGCTGGCAGTTTCTGTTAGACAGTAATGTGCTAGTTTTGTTTTTTGTTTTTTTTTTTATCATTCTTTTGTGTAGCTGTAGACCTTACTGTCTATTAGAATTACCTGGCAGCTTTGGGAAAAGGTTGTTTGGCCTTACCCTAAGCAATATAGTTGGTGTTGGGTGACACCGGTGTTATTGAAACCTACACAGCTGATTCTAATGTACACCCACAGTTACTAACCACCACTATTAACCCCAAGCTGTCATGCCATGTTGTTGTTGTTAGGTGCCATTGAATCCAACTCATAGCAACCCTACCTATAACAGGCAAAACAGTATTGCTAGTGCTTCTCTGCTATTCATAGGATTTTCAGTGGCTGATTGCTTTTGGGGAGTGGGTTGCCAGGTCCTTCTCCCAAGCCTACAGCATTTGGTGTTCCCAAGCAGTCTCCCATCCAAGTATTAACCAGGCCCGCCTCTGCTTTGCTTCCGAGATCTGATGGTATTGGATGCCACAGTGGTACAGCTGCAGGCATCATCCCACAGAGAATTCTTTTTCACATTTTTCATTCCACAACCAACAACAACAATAATAAGTAGAGGCTCTCTACAAGCTAAAAAGTAACATTTACTTCTAGGTTCAAAGATGCTTTGCCAGTTCCATTCTGGATTGATGGCTGCTATGATTGATCAAAACAAGACGTGAAGTTTCCACAGACCATTGACTAGTCATGGAAATTTATACAGTTAATAAAAACAGTATAATGATTTTTTTAAGTTTTACATGATCCTTAGCTGAGCACTTAATGATACTGATCTGGTTCTATGGGGATGGGGTTTATGATGGATCTAACACATAACAGTTTGTGTGCTTTCTCCTTTTTTCTTATCATGATGTCTCTAGGAGGTAGGCAGAGCAAGTTCTTGTCTACATTTTTCAAGGATATTGAGTCCCTCACAGAAGGCAAGTGGGTTGTCTCACATTATTGGCTAGTTAATGTAATATATTCTAGACTCAAACTCACCTCATAACACCTGTCCAGGGCCTGTTGCTACCTGATTAGCTCAAGACAAATTACTAACTACGATGAATAGAGCTTTTTGTCCAGAGGTTCTTTCCTTTGACTGGCCTTAGTATAGGACTTTATTTTACACTATATGATCCTGCTGATGTGTGTGACACTAATCTATCAAGTTAAATGCAAAAATAGTGCATGTTCAAAGATGAATCAAAATGTGACTTAGAGCCAGGCATGGTGGTGCTCACCTATGATCTTAGCACTCAGGAAGCAGACGCAAGAGGATTGAGAGTTCATGGCCAGCTTGGGCTACATAATGAAACTGTCTCAAACAAATAAACACAAAATGTGATTCCCTCAAACTAACATGTGCCCCAAAATCTTCACCTTCCAGGTAAGCAGTAACTCATTACTACCCTGTAAAATTTCTCCCAAGGGACAGCATAGCCTGATGGACAAACACGGGGTTTGGGGTCACACAAACCAGGGAGTGACTGCAGGTTCTACTTCTACTAAGCTGTGTGACTTCAGGAATGCCACTTTTTTAGAGTTTTTTTGGGGGGCAGAGTTAGGGTTTTATTTTTGTTGTTGTTGTTGTTTGTTTGTTTTATTTTGTTTTGTTTGTGTTTTGAGACAGAGTCTCACTGTGTAGCCCAAGCTGGCCTGGAATTCACATTGATCCTCCTGCCTCTGCCTCCCAAATGCTAGAATTTTAGGCATGCTCCACACACCCAGCCTCATGCCAGTTCTGTAATTTATTCAGCTTCTATCACTACAAAGTTCAAGAGCTTCAATGGTCCACACATTATAGTTCTCACCATTAAAAGTTTTCAGTATTTTGAATAAATGAACCCTTTAAATGCAAGAAGAGCTGCTCTGAAGGAAGCACTAGGGGCATCGCTATAGTAGGAATGTGAAGATAGAAGGCCCAGCATGGTCTTTGGCAAGTGCACTCCTTCCCTGCCTGCAAATGACGTGAGGATGCAGGTAGCCTCCCTAGAAGACATCATTCACAGTTCCCAGAGCAGTGAAGATTCTCCTCATCCCTCACCCCTGTCATGCTGTTCTTTGCTCCTCTAATATGATCATCTAATTTGTGGTTGTTGTTTTTTCATTTAAAAGGCTTTTGCTAATAAATCTGCTTTGTGTCACTTCCATAGTAGGAGACAAAGTAAGGAAAGAAAAAGATAATGGGAAAATAAGTGCTTTAGTCAGAATTTTCCAGAGAAACAGAGCAAATAGGCTGGATGGGGCAAGGGAGGAAGGAAGGCAAGCAGGCTCTTAAGGAATTGGCTTGTGTGATAATGGAGGCTAAGATCTGCAGTCAGCAAACTAGAGACTCGAGAGCAAAAGGTGTAACTCCAGTCCAAAGACTAGGAAAGAAACCATCCCATCTTGATAATAGTCAAGGAGGAAGAATCCCCTTTTATTTGGGGAAGGATCAGCCTTTTGTCCTATTCAGGCCTTCAAATGATTGAATGAGACCCACCTATACTAGGAAAAACGATCTTTTTTTTTTTTAGTCTATTCATTTAAATGTTAAACTCATCCAAAAACACCCTTACAGAAACACACAAGGTAATGTTTGACAAAATATCTGAGCACCCAATGGCCCAGTCAGATTGACACATAAAATTGTTGTTGGTTGTTGTTGTTAGGTGCCATCAAGCTGAGTCTGACTCATAGCCACCTTATGTACAGCAGATCAAAACACTCCCCAATTCTGTGCCAGACACACGATCCTATTTATGTTTAAACCCATTGTTTCAGACACTGTGTCAATTCATCTAGTGGAGGGTTTTCCTGTTTTTCGTTGACCTGCCACTTGCCACATATGATGTCCTTCTCCAGAGATCGGTCCTTCCTGACTACATGTCCAATATATATAAGATGCAGCAGTCTAGCCATCTTTGCTACCAAGGAACATTCTGGTTGCACTTCTAGGACAGATCTGTTGGTTCTTTTGGCACTCCATGGTATATTCAATATCTGTCACCAACACCATAATTCAAAAACATCAATTCTTCTCCGGTATCCCTTATTCAATGTCCAGTCTCACAAGCATGTGATGCGACTGAAAATACCCTGGCATGAGTCAGGCACACCTTCGTCTTCAATGTGACATCTTTACTTTTCAATACTTTAAAAAGATCTTTTGCCACAGCTTTTCCCAAAGCAATGAATCTTTTGATTTCTTGACTGCTGCTTCCACAGGTGTTGATTATAGAACCAAGTAAAGTAAAATCATGGACAACCTCAATCTTTTCTCCATTTGTTGTGAAGTTGCATACTGACCCAGTCGTAAAGATTTTTGTTTTGTTGATGTTTAGTCGCAATCCATACTGAAGGCTATGTTCTTTGATCTTCATCAGTAAATGTTTCAAATATTCTTCACTTTCAGGAAGGAGAGTTGTGTCATCGGCACAATGCAGGTTGTTAATGAGTCTTCCTCCAATCCTGATGCTGCGTTCTTCTTCATAAAGTCCAGCTTCTCATATTATTTGCTCAGCACAGAAATTGAAAAGATGTGGTGAAAGGACATAGCCCTGACACACACCTTTCTCAACTTTAAAGCAGGCAGTGTTTCCTTGTTCTGTTTGAATGACTGCCTTCTGGTTCATGTACAGATTCTTCACGAGTATAATTAGGTACTGTGGTATTCCCATTCTTTGAAGTGTTATCCATAATTTGTTATGACCCACATAGTCAAATGCCTTTGCATAGTCAATAAAACATAGATAGGCATCTTTCTGATATTCTCTGCTTTCAGCTAATATCCATCTGACATCAGCAAGGATGTCCCTGGTTACCCACCCTCTTCTGAATCTGGCCTGATTTTCCAGTAGGTCCTTGTCTATATACTGCAGTAGTTGCTTTTGAATGATCTTTAGTAAAATTTTGCTTGCATGTGATAATAATGATAGCGTTTGATAGTTTCCACATTCAGTTGGTTCCCCTTTTTTTGGGAATAGGCACAAATATGGACCTCTTCCAGTCAGTTGACCAGGTAGCTGTTTTCCAAATCTGTTGGCATAAACATGTTAGCACCTCCAGTGCTGCATCTTTTTAGTGAAACATCTCTGTTGGTATTTGATCAATTCCTGGAGCCTTGTGTTTTACCAATTCCTTCAAGGCAGCTTCTACTTCGTCCTTCAAAACCACTGGTTCCTTTTCATATGCAACCTCTTGAAAAGATTGGTCATCTACCAATTCTTTTTTGGTATAGTGATTCTGTATATTCCTTCTTCTCCCACCTCTGCCTTGTGAGGGGAGATTGTGAGTTCATCTTACTCGCTCTAGGTCTTTTTTCTTGACCCTCAGCGTCTTGACTCTCAACAATGTTGATTGAAGGTCTGGTGATGTTGGTCTCTGGTTCAGGATCAGGATTGGGGTGCAATGAACAAGAGTTGGGTGTGATGGTCAGAATGCACACTAAAGGAAAATAATGGGATTTTTTTTGTGTGGGGGGTGGCCAGTTGCCTGGTTTATATACTCTCTGGGGATAGGATGTGGGCCAATCAGGGTAGGGCTCATGCCAGATATGGCAGTTACCTGACACGTAGGGTAGTTAACTTACAAGGGTGGCAGGTATTCAAATGAAGGTTTGGAAAGGTGCGATTAGGATAGGTGGACAAGATATGGGCAGGCCAATCATGGGGTGTCCCTAGCTGACCAATCTAGTGGCTCTGGGTGACCAGTCAGATTAAGGGGGGCCATGCCAGAGCTGGACTGGCCAGGGGCCACACGGGATGGGTAGGAGCAAACTAGGTCAGGGGTAAACTGGGACTTAAGCCTCCATGATGGCAGTAGTGGACCACATAAGTCTCAGGCCTAGGGTGATTGACAGATGGGAAAGGCAGGAGAGAGATGGACCTTAGACCTCAGTTTGTGCTAAACATATATCAGTCCATATTTCCTCTAAGTTTCTTTCAGGGACCCCTTGATGTTCCCCAATGCTGCATCATTTAAATGACACATAAAATTAGCCATCACAAAAGGACAAAGCTACTTCTTTGAGGATCTCTGGCATAAAGACTTCATAGGTAGCACTCTGCAACTCTCAACCTAGAGAGGGCTTCCCCAGAAAAGTGCAAGCCACCTTCCTCTGTGCCTTCTCTCTTCTAAATTAAAGTGAGGAAGATCCAACTGAGGTGGTGTATATAATCCCAGCTACCCATGAGACTGAAGCAGGAGAATCACTTGAGCTCAGGAGGTCAAGAACAGACAGGGCAACATAATGAGACCCTGTCTCATTACAGCTAATCAAATTGAGGATTGTGTATCCTTACCCCTTGCTGCAGTCTCACAATTCCCAGCCTTCCTGCCTGTTCCCAGCCCTGCCAGCTCAAAAGGGCTTGCAGACCTTTTCCCTTTTGGTTCAATCAAGAAGCTTCCTTCCTCCTCCTGGCCCTTTCTCTCTCGGACATTTCATCTTTCTTTAAGTCTCTCCTTGATTTTCATTATCCAATCTGTGGAAAAATTCCAAGTCCAGTACAAAAAAAAAATCTTTTTAAAAAACCATTTGATACATAAGTGGTCCATGTTGTTTTTGTTAGGAGCTGTTGAGTGGGGTCTGACTCATAGTGATCCTATGTACAACAGAATGAAACACTCCTTGACACTGTGCCAGACAAATGAACTTTTTTATGTTCAAGCCCATTGTTGCAGACACTGTGTCAATCCATCTAGTGGAGGGTCTTCCTTTTTTTCATTGACCGCCACTCTCCTAAACATGATGTCCTACTCCAGGAATTTGTCCCTCCTGACAACATGTCCAAAATACATAAGATGCCGTATAGCCATCCTTGCTTCCAAGGAGCACTCTGGTTGCACTTCTTCTAGGATAGATCTATTGGTTCTTTTGATAGTCCATGGTATATTCAATATCTATCTCCAGCATCGTAATTCAAAAGCATCAATCCTTCTCCTTTCTCTCTAATTCAATGTCCAGCTTTCACAAGCATATGATGCAACTGAAAATATCATGGCATGAGTCATGTGTACCTTTGTCTTTAATGTGACATCTTTACTTTTCAACACTTTAAAGAGGTCTTTTGCAACAGCTTTTCCCAAAGCAATGTGTCTTTTGATTTCTTGACTTCTCTTTTCATGGTTGTTGACTGTAGAACCACATAAAGCAAAATCTTGGACAACCTCAATCTTTTCTCCATTTATCATGAAATTGCTTACTGACCCATTTGTGAAAATTGTTGCTGATGCTGAGGCACAATCCATACTGAAGGCTATGTTCTTTGATCTTCATCAGTAAATGTTTAAAATCCTCTTTAGTTTCAGCAAGCAAAGTTGTATCATCTGCATAACACAGGTCGTTAATGAGTCTTCCTCCAATCCTGATGCCACAGTCGTCTTCATAAAGTTCACCATCTCAGATTTTTTTGCTCAGCATAGAGATTGAAGTGGTCTGGTGAAAGGATACATCCCTGATGCATACCTTTCCTGACTTTAAACAAGGCAGTGTTTCCTTGTTCTGTTCAAATGACTGCCTCCTTGTCCATGTACAGATTCCTCATGAGTACAATTAGGTGCTCTGGTATTCCCATTCTTCGCACTGTTATCCATAAATTGCCCATATAATCCCCTAAACAACCCTCCCAAATATTTAAAGATGTTTTCTATAAACAAGAGCATTCTACTATATAATCATAGTACAACCATCAAAAGCCAAAATCAGAAACTAATATTGCCATATTACTAGCTAATCTTCAAATGCTATTCAAGTTTCCCCATTAATCCCAATGTCTTTTCCAGAAAGAGGATTTAGTTCAGGATTATGAGATACACTTACTTTTCATATCTTAGTCTTCTGTCTGTAACATTTCATGTCTTTTGTTGACTTTTACAATGCTGACACTTTTAAAAACTACAGATGAGTTATTTTGTAAAATGTCCCATATTTTTGTTTTTTCTGATGTTTCCTTATGATTGGATTTAGCTTCTGCATCTTTGGCAGAAATGTTACATAAGAACTGCTATATTCTTCACCTTGTATCTATCAGGCCACATATGATTATAGTTTAGCTTTTTCTTGATGAAGTTCCCTTTGATCACTTGATTAAGGTGGTTTCTGTCAGGCTTCTCTGGTACAGAGTTAGTCACTTTCCCTTTGCATGTTGCAAAATCTGTATTTTATAAGGATGTGCTTTAAGTAACCCATTCCTCATCAAATATTTAGTGATTTATTTATTCATATTTGTATACACCTTAGTTTCCTATCTTATTCAATGAGTTCTAATCTGTTACGGTCATTATTTATTTTGATACACAAATTGTCCCAGATTTGGCCAGTGTGAGCCTTTTGAGCTGGCTTGATGTTCTAGGCTAGCTGGGTGCAGTGGTGCATGCCTGCGGTCCCCGCTACTTAGGATGCTAATGCAGGAAGATTCCTTGAGACCTGGGCAAGGACCTGACTCCTAAAACAAACAAACAAACAAACATGCTCCAGGCTTAAGTTACACTTTTCTCATCCAGCCATTTCTCCAAGAAACCTCAGTTTCTTTTATTTAGAAACCATGATCTGAGTGCTAAGTATGTCCACTGATGTTAGAGTATTGCTGCTCCCAGGCCCTTTCAGTGCACAGAACTTTATGCATATTTATATCTATAATTATGTCTATATCTACATATAGATATACAGGGTGAAAACCATAAGTTCATACCAATACCTCCAAGCTGGCCTAGAACTCACAGTCTTCCTACCTCAAATTCCTGCATAGCTGGGATCACAGGGATGTAGTATCATGCCCAGCTTCAGTACCTCCAGTTCTAATCCAACATGACAGGTAACTCCCTTCTCCAGTGGTGAGAACCTAGCTCTTATGACCTTGATGTATTTACTCATTCATCAATGCCCCATATGTAATCTATCTTCCACTGGGCCTGCTCCCCCAACAGAGCCCTCCCCTCCTCACTCAGGCTGACATCCCAACCCCACTACCACAGCTCCTCTCCCTCCTTTCTTCCTCTGCCCTACTCCAACTCTGGAGTTTCAATCATCATACCTACTGCATGGGTACCTTATTCACCTGCCAGAACCAGTCCTGGCAAGAATCATCAGTGGATATGAGAACCATTTGGTAAAAGTTGGTTGGGGAACAGGATATTCCACACAGCCTCTAAGTATCATCCCATGTAAATTACAATGCAGAAATCTAGGAGATACCCTTCAACCAAATAAAAATCAAATGTCACCCAACGTAAAAGGACAATCTGATGCCATATGCCTCCTTGATGTGATGATGCACCAAGAACCCAATACCTGTGAAATAGTCCTACCAAAAATGCCTATCCTATATCTAATCATGAGGAAACAATCAGATAAGTCTATCTTAAAGGAAAATTTATAAATCTGGCCTGGACTCTTCAGAACTGGCAAAATTCTGAAAGACAAAACAATTCAAAGACTCTTCTAGATGATAGACAATTTAAATATAAAACCATAAAGTTTCTAAAAGAAAATGGGAGAATATCATTGAGGTCTTGAAGAAGGCAAAGATTTCATGGACAAAATACAGAAAGCATTAACCATCTAAGCAAAAATGGATGATTGAACTTCATCACAATTAAATTTTTCAGCTCATCAAAATATATCATTAAGAAAATGTATAGGTAAGTTGTGCAAGAAAAGTATTGACAGTACACAGAGCTGAAAAAACCTTATATCCAGAATATGTAAAGAACTCCTATAAATCTACAATTTAAAAAAATACAATAAAAAATGGCCAGGAGTTAGGAGTATAGCTGAACAGTAGAGCATTTGCTGTAGCCCTGAGTTAAATCTGTAACACTAAAAAACAACAAAACAAAACAAAACAAAAAAAAAACCTCCAAAGGTCAAAGGTCTTGAATAAACATTTTTTAAAAAGATATTTAAGTGGCCAATAATTATGAGTAGTGCCCAACACCATTAATTTTCAGAGAAAATATAATTAAGACTGTGATGAGATGCAGTTTCACACCCTATACAATAATCAAAATCAAAATAAGAAAGTTCAACAACACCAAACATTGGCAAGAATGTGGATTAACTGGAAAATCCATACTTTGTTAATGGGAGTATGAAATGGTACAACTACTTTGAAGAACTATTTTCTAGTGTTTTTTCAAAGTTAGGTACACAGTTACCCTATGACTTATTCATCAATTGGTATTCACCTAAAAGAAATAAAAACATATGTCTACAAACACTTGTATAAAAATAATCATAATATCTAAAAATTAGAAACACTGCAAATGGCCATCAACAAATTGAACTACATTCATACAGTAGAATACCACTTATAATTAAAAGGAACAAACTATTGATAGACACAATACAGATAAATGTCATAAACATTATGCTTGTTGTTATTGTTGTTGTTGTTAGGTGCCATCGAGTTGGTATCTGACTCAAAGCGACCCTCATAGGATTTTCCATGGCTGTTTCAGGATTGCCTTGGGAGTGGATTGCCAGGTCCTTCTCCCATTTTTGCGGTGCTGGGAATTGAACTCGGGACCTCAGAGACTGCAGCGCAGTGCTCTACCAACTGAGCTAAATCCCAGGCCCAAAAACATTATGCTAACAAACCTAAAATATAAGCCAGGAGGGTGGCACATGCCTGCGATCTCAGCACTCAGGAAGCAGAGGCAGGAGGATCACAAGTTGAGTCCAGCCTGGACTACCTAGCAAAACCTTGATTCAAGAAACAAACAGTAACCTGAAAATATAATTTTGTTCACTTTTATTGAACAAAAGACAAAATAACCAAAAAATACTTAATGGTTCTATTTATATTAATGTCAAGAACTAGCAAAATTTATGGTGAAAAATCAGAAAAGGGCTGTGGATGGTAAGTAGAGGATCAGGATAGGGTGGGGATTGGTTGGAAAATGGCATGAGAGAACTTCCTGGATGATGGAAATGTCATGTACTTGTTCTATGGTTTGGATATGGTTTGAGTGTGTACTCTGAAGTTCATGTGCTAGAAGTTTGGTTCCCAATGTCACAGTATTGAGGGATGATGAATCTATAAGAGGTAGGAAGTAGTGAAGGTGATTAGGTCATGGGACACCAGCCTTAGAGGCATAAATGTCATTCTCAAAGGACCAGGTGAGTTCTTGTGAGAGCAAATTGTCATAAAAGAGAGAGCTTGGCCACTCCCTGGTCTCTTGCTTCCTCTCTTACCAGGTGATGCTGTCTGCCAGGTTGTGATGCAACCAGGAGATCCATGCCAGATGCTGTGCTGTTTGGACTCTCCAGCCACAAGGACCATGAGCCACATATATATTACCCAGCAACAGGTACTTTGTAACAGCAACACAAAACATACCAAGACACCTTGTTTGGGATGGTGGCAACACAGATGTACAATGCTCAAAACTCATGACGCTGACACTTAATATCCATGTATTTTATTGTATGTAAATTATACCTCAATTGAAAAAAAAAAAAAAAGACAACCCAGATTTTAAAAATTGGGAAGCTGTTTGAGGACTAACTGCCATATACAATACTTGATTAGATCCCGGATAAGGAGGGAGGGAAAAGGCTATAAAAGGCAACTAGGAAAATCCAATCATGGGTGATATGTTAGTTGATAGTACTCTATCAAAAAAAAAAAGATGGAAGGAATAAACAGAGTCATTATTCAAAAAAGAATGGTGGATGACCAACCATTTCAAGAGGTTGCATATGATCAGGAACCAATGATACTGAAGGAAGAAGGGAAAGCTGCCTTGAAGGAATTGACAAAACACAAGCCTCCAGGAATTGATGGAATACCAATTGAGATGTTTCAATAAATAGATGCAGTACTAGAGGTGCTCACTTGTTTATGCCAAGAGATTTGAAAAATAGCTACCTGACCAACTGACTAGAGAAGATCCATATTTGTGCCTATTCCCAAGAAAGGGGATCCAAACAAAGGCAGAAATTATGGAACAATATCAATATCTCATGCAAGTAAAATTTTGCTAAATACCATTCAAAACAACTACAGCAATATATTACAGGGAACTGCTGGAAAATCAAGACGGATTCAGAAGAGGGCATGGAACCAAGGAAATCACTGATGTTGTCAGAAAGATACTAAGCCAAAAGCAGAGAATACCAAACAGATGTCTATCTGTGCTTTATTGACTATGCTAAGGAATTTGACTGTGTGGATCTCAACAAATTATGGATAACATTTTCAAAGAATGAGAATACCAGAGCACTTAATTGTACTCATGAGGAATCTATACATGGAACAGGAGGCAGTTGTTTGAACAGAACAAAGAAATACTTTCTGATTTAAAGTCAGGAAAGGTGTGCATCAGGTATGCATTCTTTCACCCTACCTCTTCAATCTCTGTGCTGAGCAAATAATCTGAGAAGCTGGACTTTAGGAAGAACATAGAATCAGGATTGAAGGAAGACTCATTAACAACCTGCATTATGCAGATGACAAAACTTTGCTTCCTGAAACTGAAGAGGATTTAAAGCATTTACTGATGAAGATCAAAGAACACAGCCATCAGTATGGATTGTGCCTTAACATCAAGAAAACAAAAATCCTTACAACTGGGGCAGTAAACAACTTCATGATAAATGGAGGAAAGATTGAGGTTGTACAAGATTTTGCTTTACATGGTTCTACAATCAACAACCACAGAAGGAGAAGTCAAGAAATCAAAAGACACATTGCATTAGGAAAACCTGTTGCAAAAGACCTCTTTAAAGTGTTGAAAAGTCAAGATGTCACATTGAAGACAAAAGTGTGTCTTTCTCATGCCATCATATTTTCAGTTGCATCAATGCTTGTGAAAGCTGGGCATTGAATAAAGAAGATAGAATAAGAATTGATGCTTTTGAATTCTGGTGCTGGAGACAAATATTAAATATACCATGGATGGCCAAAAGAACCAACAGATCCATCCTAGAAGTGCAACCAGAGTGGTCACTGGCAGCAAGGATAGCTGGACTTCATCTGACATATTTAGGACATGTTATCTGGAGGGACCAATCCCTGGAGAAGGACATCATGTTCAGGAAAGTGGCAGATCAATGAAAAAAAGGAAGACCCTCAATTAGATGGAATGACAGTGTCTGAAACAATGGGCTTAAACATATAAAAAAGATTATGTGCCTGGCACAGTGTCAGGGAGTGATTCATTCTGTTGTACCTACAGTTTCATGAGTTGGACCCAACTTGATGAACAACAACCAAATCAATGAATATGAGAATGGTAGTTACATAGGAGAATTCCCTTCTTCTTACGAGATAACATGCTGAAGTATTAGAACTGAATATTATGATTTCTACAATCACCTCTCAAGTGGTACAGAAAAGAAAGAAAGAGGAGAGGGAAGGAAGAGCAAATGTTGCAAAATCTCAACTATTGAACATAAATATATAGATATTGACTGTAGTAGTTGCAATTTTCTGTAGGTTTGAAAATTTTCAAAATAAAAAGTTAGAGGTAGAGAAGTTAAAGAAATATTCTCAGCGCTCAGGAGGTTGAGGCAGGAGGATCACACATTTGAGGCCATCCTGGGATATATAGCAAGTTGTAGGCCAGCCTGGGCTACATAGCAAGACCCTGTCTCAACCCTACCCACCACCAAAAAAAGAAGTTAAAGAAATAAAAATTAAATATTGGAGGTATTCAAGTATATATAGTTTAGTGGTAGAATGCTTGCCTAGCATGCTCTATTTCCAGCACTGCAAAAAAATTAAATATTAAAATAATTAGTATAAGGTAATGAGAAATATGTAAGTATGAAGGAATTACTAAATATTACTTTTTTTTTTTTTGGTACTGGGGGTTGAACCCAGGGTCTCACGCCTGCATGCTTTGCAAGTGCTGGACCACTGAGCTGCCACCTCCAACCCATTTTATTTTTACTTTTTGAGACAGGGTTTCACTAAGTTACAGACTGCCTCTGGTCTCGAACTTGCCATCCTCCTGCCTTCGCCTCCTAAGCCTCTAGGATTACAGGCGTGTGCCACTGCACCCAGCGTTAAATACTACTAAGTTTTTTAAATGTGACCTAAATAAATAGAGACATGCACTTTGTTTATTATCAAAAGACTCCAGTGGGGGTGAGGGTTTGGGGTAAAAAGTAAACCCTCAGCCAGACATGGTGGCGCACACCTGTGATCCCAGTGACTGGGGAGGCAGAAGCAGGAGGATCACAAGTTCGAGACCAGAGGCAGTCTATGTAATTTAGTGAGACCCTGTCTAAAAAAAAAAAAAAAAAAAAAAAAAAAGAGAGAGGGTGTAGCTCAGTGGTACAACACTTGCAAAGCATGCAAGCATGAGGCCCTGGGTTCAACCCCAGTACCTCAAAAAATAAGTAAATAAATAAAATTAAAAAATAAAGCCTCACCCAAGGCCAAGGTCACACCAGAGGAAAGGGTAGAACTTATATCTGTTGCCATAGCAATCTGGACTCTTTCTCCAGGGAGTGATTCCATGAGTTAGACCAGTGCTTCTCACAATTTATTGGGCATCAGAATTCCTGGGAAAATTTGTTAAAATGCAGATTCCCTTCTGATTTGGGGGTCTGTGTGAGGGCTGAGAGTCTGCATTTTCAATAAGTATTTTCCACAGGTGACTCTGTTGAAGGTAGTCACAGACTACCTTCACTTGGAGGAATGCTGCTGACAGAGAGTATGTCCAGGGTCTGGAGGTTTAAGAGAGAAGCAGCTGGGGGCAAAAGTTCTCCACCAAAGTGTGTGCATATAAAATTTCTAAAAAGATGGAAGAAATATTGGAAACCTCTGAGAAGGAGCCTGGAGGTATGAGAATATAACTTACTTCAGAATTTTTTAAATTGGCCAGGCTAGTCTACACAGCAAGTTCCAGGACAGCGTGGACCACAACAGCAAGACCCTCTCAAAAACCAAAACCAAAACCAAAACCAAACCAAATTTAATTGTTTAATATTATTTAACCTTAAGCATGTATTACTTTTTTTATTAAAAACTTTCTTTCTCTCTTTCTTTCATTTCTTTGGTGGTACTAAGGGTTTGAACTGAGAACCTCATGCATCCTTTACACGTCCTCTACCACTGAGATGCATGCCCAGCCCCTTTTTTATTTTTTATTTTGAGACAGGGTCTCACTAAGTTACACAAGCTGCCTCTGGCCTCAAACTTTGGATCCTCTTGCCTCTGCCTCCTGAGTTGCTGGAATGACAGGTGCACAACACTGTGCCTGGCCAAAAAACTAACTATAAAAAAGAAATAATGGCTAGGTGCAGAACAGATACAGTCCCACCCTGGAGAAGCTATCTTAGTACTCTCCCATCCCCATCCCCAGCACATATTGATTTATTAATTCCTGTCTCCTTAGCCTTATACAGGCCATCTCCCCCAACAAGCCTAAAGGATCCTTTCCTACTCTCTTTCTTGAGAACTGGACCTAAATTCTCTGCTAAGTTTTCTCTGACTCCCAGTGAGAGTCACTGGAGACAGGAATAAGAGGAGCCTTGGGCCAGGTTCCTGCTGCCCTCTGGTGGGGCTCCCTGGTGGCTCCAGGAGTGCCTCTCTGGCATCTCCTTCCTTTTGAGTGGACTGGGCCCCCAGGGATCTGTGCACCTAAAGCATACTGGCTTCCCTGGATCTGGGTCTTAGAGTGATGATCTGTGAGATGCAAAGTCTAAGCCAGAATGTCCCTAAAAGCCACTGTCTTTGTAGAGGCAATACTGCATGGGTATGGCAGGGTCATGGTACTGCCCTCTGTATGACACCAGGTAAGATACCTTTAACATATTCTTTTATTTTTCTTTTATTCTTTGTTTTTATCTTGCACTAGAGGCAATCCATACTTTTATAGAAATATCAGAAAAATGGAGACATGCAAAGAACTCTTATAATCTCACCTAGACAATTTCTGTTCACATGTGAAGCAGGAAAGAGAGAAGGCAACTAGACCAGGAGCCAAGAGTTCTAGACTCTGGTCCTCACTGTCCCTCCTATTGTGTGATCATAAACAGGTCCTTTCTTGGAGACTCAACATACCTAAACACAAAATGAGCACTTCACTAAAACATGTCCTTCTGGCTTTTCTCCTCTGTGGCTAAACTGATGGTCCCCAATCCCAGTGGCACATCAGGATTACTAGGAAAGCCTTTGAAAAATACAGATGTCTGGTACCCCCTTCTCATTTCACAGAATCTCTGCTTTCCAGGGCAGAGCTCAGGTCAGTAGTTTTGAAAGCCTAGGAGAATTCCAGTGAATGCCTCCTGGTTGAGAAGCATTGGTAGATCTCATTCTAGATATATGTGTGAATGCATAATATCTTTACAAAAATGAAATCATCATGTATATTTTATACATTAATTTATTAAGTGCCCCACCAATCAATTAGATCTTTGGGCAATTCCAACTTTCTACTATTACAAATATTGAAAAGCAGTAAACATAAGCTAAAACTAAATTACAAATCATGAAGAAAAACCCCTGAGAAGTTCTGAAAATGGACAAAAATGCTTAAAAACACTCAGAAACTTGAAAATTGTTTTATGAAGCATTAGAATGACTAACAATACAGGAAAAAGCCCTGCAACTAGGAAATAGTCATTTTCAATTAAGTCATTGTTTAATCAAAATGTTATATTTAAAAGATGACTTTCAGAGAAACTGCTTTCAGCCCAGTCATATGCTTCTGTGTGAAGCAGCCAGCAAAAGCTTCCTTCCACCCTCAACCCCCAATGTCCTTGGCAGAACTTTGAGGTCCCCACTCCTGCTAATTCAGGGCATGCAGTAGCAAGTGTTTGCTGATTCTCTTGTGGGCCAGGCTTTGTGTGGGGTGCTGGGAATATGAAGTGAGCAAGACAGAATGTGCCACCTACCCCTGCAGGGGCTCCCAGGCCTGTCTAGCAGAGCAGATAAATCCACAAGCAATTCTAATACAGGCTGAGAGGGGAGAACTGCAAGACATGGTAAATGAAGAGAAGCAACCAAAAGCTACTGCCCTGTCCCTCTGGTTGCCACAGGCTTGTAGAAACACAGCTTCCCTCTTCTTGGCAAAATGTTCTACTTACTTTTGCTGTGAAACAAATTACTTCAAAATGTACTGGCCTAAAACAATCATTTGATTGTGTTTAGGGATTCTATAGGTCTAAAAGTCAAATAAGGCCCTGCAGGAATGACGTCTCTGCTCCAGGATGCTGGGTCTCAGTTGGGAAGATTCTGTGGCTGGGGGAAGGAGTGATATGGACAGTCATTCTCATTTCTCATGGCTAGTACTGGCCATTTTCTGGGGCACCTACATATGGCCAAGTCTTCATTACAGCGTGGAGGCCTCAGGGTTGGCTTTCTTGCTCAGGACCCCAAACATCTGTCTCAAACTCTTGGCTTGTATTCCACACTCTGGACTCAGAATTCCTGTCAACTCAGGTGAACTCATTAGTTACAAACAAGCCACAAGCCTGTCATATTGATAGGGAAGGCAACTGGTCGGTCTCTCTCTCTCTCTCTCTCTCTCTCTCTCTCTCTCTCTCTCTCTCTCTCTCTTTGCATTACTGGGGGTTGAACCCAGGGCCTCATGCTTGCATGCTTTGCCAATGCTGGACCACTGAGCTGTACCCTCAGCCCCGTTTTGTTTTTGTTTTTGTTTTACTTTTTGAGACAGGGTCTTGCTAAATTACGCAGACTGCCTCTGGTTTCGAACTTGCAATCCTCCTGCCTCTGCCTCCCAAGTCACTGGGATTACAGGCATGTGCCCCTGTCCTGGCCTCTCTTTTTTTTTTTTTAAGACAAGGTCTCACTATGGCTATGTAGCCTAGGCTGGCCTTGAACTCACCATCATCCTGTCTTAGCCTCCTAAATGCTGACATTATAGGCATGCACCACACTCAGCTTAGTTTCCACTTCTTGATCAGAAAATAGACACGCTTAGGGAACAGAAGATTTTTTTCTGGCCATCTTTGAAAAACACAATCTACCACATCCAAGGTGGTGCCCAGTCTAGGAGAGCAAGTTTAAGTGGGGTCCAGCTAGGTGGTATGGAAGTAAGATGGGAAAGAAGCTGGACTCTTCTATCCTTATATAATTTCACTTAATCATGGCCTCATTTTCTGTTGCTCTCCAGTGACTTTCTACCTCTAACCTAGATTTTTCTTCTGAGCTTTGAACAAGTATGCCCAACAGTCTGCCTACTTTGCCTTTTGGGACCTTGGTTTCTTCTGAAAAATGGAGATACTAATGTCATCTTCCTTATGGTGTGACTATGAGGACCAAATGAGATAATCTCATAAGGGACTTAGTACCATGCCCAGAATATGTAAAGTGCTCAGGACATGTTAGTTATTATTTGTCATCTCTACATGGATATGCTAGACTTGCTAAACTCAACATATCCAAAGCTGAACTCATGATGTGTGGCCCACGCCTATCCTGCCTTCAGTGTTCCCACATCTCAGAGAGTGGACCACCATCATTTATTTTGTCCATCCCTGAGATCTGGAAGTCACCTTTCATACCTCTCTCTCTCTCTCTCTCTCTCTCTCTCTCTCTCTCTCTCTCTTTCTCTCTCTCTCTGTCTCAGTCCTCATGTCCAACTCAACCCTAAGTAAGTGTTGTTTTTTGTTGTTGTCGTTGTTGCTGTTTTTGGTTTATTGTGGTAGTGGTGGTAGTGTTTGCAGTACTGGGGATGATGAACCCAGGGACCCCATTTTTTATTTTTTATCTTGAGACAGGATCTTGCTAAGTTACACAGGCTGCTTCTGATCTCAAACTTGGGATCCTCCTGCTTCCACTTCCCAAGTTGCCAAGTGACCAGCTTAGTATTTCTTTCCTTCAAAACCCCATAGGCTCCATGAGGGCAAGGACCACATTTGGGTTTGCTCACTGGTGTATCTCAAAGCCTAAAATAGCATCTGACAACAATTATTTGTGGATGGATGGATGAGAGAGGAGTAAGGCCAGGGCCACCGACATGTTGACAGCATCCTGAATGAAGAATAGGGCAGCTTAGACAGAGCCCAGAAGATGACCCACAACACTTGATTTTCCAACATAAGGCAAACATGAGGAGAGAGGGCATTCAGACAGGATTGGCACTACTCATCCTCCTTGCTATACCTCCAGAAGATAGGTTTGAGACTTGAATAGTTTCATGTTTCCAGAACTTAGCATGGCTTAGCCAATAGGGGATTGGGACCAGCCTGGTTTGACCTCCTCCTTTTCCAGGTAAGGGTCAGCCAGGGCAGAGTGATGCAGCACACCTCAGGGTATGAGGAGTGGCATGGAGAAAACAGGGCTTAGGCACTTGACTCTGCTGTTCACAGGCTCCCTGCCCTGGACTTATTCTGCTTAGGGACTGGGGAGTGCAATCTCATCACATGTCTCTAGCTGACCATCTCCCAAATCCATCACCTTCCTCACTGATGCTCCTGCCATGTATTCTGGACCTCACCATGGCCCACACAGGCTGTGTCTTCCCATTCTTCATTTTGATTTCAAAGGCCTGAGACCTGTCCTAGATACAGTCCTTCAACAGAGTTGAGGGTGTCACCCTAAGCTGGTTGGAAAAAATGAGAAGCCCTTCTGTTTCTGAAGTCTGGTGCATGGCCTGTATGCCCTCATATTGGCCATGTGACCTTGAGCTGTCCATTTTACAGGAAACTGAGGCAAAGAGAAGTGTGTTGATGCTGTTAGGTACTGTCAAGTCAGGTCCAACTCATAGCAACCTCATGTACAACAGAACAAAACATTCCCCAACACTGTGCCAGGCACAGTATCTTTTTTATGTTTAATGCCATTGTTGCAGACACTGTGTCAATCGATCTAGTTGAGGGTCCTCATTTTTTTTTTTTTTTTTTGGCCTGCCACTCTCCCAAACATGCTGTCTTTCTCTGGGAATTTGTCCCTCCTGACTACATGCCCAAAATACGTAAGATGCAATCTAGCCATCCTTGTTTCCAAGGAGCATTCTGGTTGCACTTCTTCTATGATGGATCTGTTGGTTCTTTTGGCAGTCCATAGTATGTTCTATATTTGCCTCCAGCACCATCATTCAAAAGAATCAGTTCTTCTCTGTCTCCTTTATTCAATATCCAGGTTTCACAAGCGTATGATACAACTGAATATACCATGGCATGAGTCAGGCACACCTTTGTCTTCAATGTGACATCTTTACTGTTCAACACTTGGAAGAGGTCTTTTGCTTTTCCCAATGCAATGTATCCTTTGATTTCTTGACTTCTCCTTCTGTGGTTGTTGATTGTAGAACCATGTAAAGCAAAATTTTGGACAACCTCAATCTTTTTTCCATTTATCATGAAGTTGTTTACTGCCCCAGTTGTAAGGATTTTTGTTTTCTTGATGTTGAGGCACAATCTATACTGATGGCTGTGTTCTTTGATCTTCGTCAGTAAATGCTTTAAATCCTCTTCAGTTTCAGGAAGCAAAGTTTTGTCATCTGCATAATGCAGGTTGTTAATGAGTCTTCCTCCAATCCTGATGCCACGTTCTTCATAAAGTCCAGATTTTCGGGTTATTTGCTTGGCATAGAGATTGAAGAGGTATGATGAAAGAATACAGCCCTGAAGCACACCTTTCTTGACTTTAAGCCAGGCAGTGTTTCCTTGTTCTGTTGGAATGACTGCCTCCTGGTTCATGTACAGACTCCTCATGAGTACAATTAAGTGCTTTTGTATTCCCATTCTTCGCAAAGTTATCCATAATTTGTTGAGATCCACACAGTCAAATTCCTTAGCATAGTCAATAAAACATAGACATCTTCCTGGCATTCCCTGTTTTGGGCTAATATCCATTTGACATCAGCAGTAATTTCCCTGGTCCCCTACCCTGTTCTGAATCCATCTTGATTTTCCAGCAGTTCCCTGTTAATATACTGCTGCAGTCACTTTCAAATGATCTTTAGCAAAATTTTACTTGTATGAGATATTATTGATATTGCTCCATAATTTCTGCCTTTGTTTGGATCCCCTTTCTTGGGAATAGGCACAAATATGGATCTCCTCTAGTCAGTTGGTCAGGTAGCTATTTTCCAAATCTCTTGGCATAAACAAGTGAGCACCTCTAGTGCTGCATCTGTTCATTGTAACATCTCAGTTGGTAGTTCATCAATTCTTGGAACCTTGTGTTTTGCCAATTTCTTCAAGGCAGCTTTCCCTTCTTCCTCAGTACCATTGGTTCCTGATCATATGCAACCTTTTGAAATGATTGTACATCCACCAATTATTTTTGGTATAATGACTCTGTATACTTTCCATCTTCTTTTGATGTCTCCTGTGTCATTTAATATTTTCCCTGTAGAATCTTTCACTATTGCCACTTGAGGCTTCAATTTTCCCTTAAAGTTTGAGAAAAACAGAGCATGTGCTTCCCTTTTGATTTTGTATCTCCAGCTCATCACACGTTATATTTGTCTTCTAGAACTGCCCTTTGAAATAGTTTAGTTCTTTAACCTCATCATGTCTTCCTTTTACTTTAGCTGCCTGATGTTCAAGGGCTAGTCTTTTCTTTTTTTCATGTCTAATAACCTTTTGCTTTCCTCATGAATTATGTCTTTGATGTCTTGCTGCAACTCATCTGATATTTGATCATTAGGTTTTTTTCGTTTTGTTTTGTTTTGTTTCTGGTACTGCGGTTTGAACCCAGGACCTCGCACTTCCATGCTCTGCAAGTGCTGGACCACTGAGCTGCACCCCCAGCCCATTTTCTTACTTTTTGAGACAGGGTCTTACTAAGTTACGCACACTGCCTCTGGTCTCGAACTTGCGATCCTCCTGCCTCTGCCTCCCAAGCCACTGGGATTACAGGGGTGCGCCACCACGCCCGGCTTGATCATAAGTTTTTAAAACATCAAATCTGTTGTTGAGGTGATCTCTGAACTCAGATGGGAGATACTCAAGGTCATACCTTGGCTCTCGTACTCTTGTTCTAATTTTGTTCAGTTTCAGTTTGAAACTGCATAAGAGCAGTTGATGATCTGACCCACAATCAGCACCTGGTCTTGTTCTGATTTTTGATAGTGAGCTTTTTCATCATCTTTTTCCATAAATGTAGTCAATTTGGTTTCTGTATGTTCCATCTGGTGAATTTTGTGGGTATAGTTGCCATTTATGTTGGTGAAAAAATGTATTTGCAATAAAAAGGTCATTGGTCTGAAAAAATTCTATCGTATGATCTTTAGCATTGTTTCTGTCATCAAAGCTATATTTTCCAACTGAGCCTTCATTGTTTCCAACTTTTGCACTCCAGTCACTAGTTATTATTAATGCATTCTGATTGCATGTTTGATCAACTTCAGACTGCAGAAGATAGTAAAAATCTTCCCTCTCTTCATTTGTGACCTTAGTGGTAAGGGCATAAATTTGAATAATAGTCATATTAACTGGCCTTCCTTATAGGCATATGGATATTATTCTATCACTGACAGCAGTACAGGCTTATTATAATGCTCAAATGAGGTTTTATTGTTGTTGTTGTTAGGTGCTGTCGAGTCGTGTCCAACTCATAGCGACCCTTATAGGGTTTTCAATGGCTGATTGTTTCAGGATTGCCTTAGGAGTGGATTGCCAGGTCCTTCTCCCATTTTTGCGGTGCTGGTAATTGAGCTTGGGACCTCAGAGACTGGATTGCCAGGTCCTTCTCCCATTTTTGCGGTGCTGGGAATTGAACTCGGGACCTCAGAGACTGCAGCGCAGCGCTCTTCCAACTGAGCTAAATCCCAGCCCGAGGTTTTATAGGTGAAAGTATAATCCATAATTTCCTGATCATGAGTCAGGTGATGAGTGCTTCTGATGGGTGATTTGCATAAATACTGATATTTTAGTTAGTACAGTGCTCTACAGTTTACAACAGTCACATTCCTTAGATCCTTGTGAATCTATTAGTAGGTTTATTAGTGTAGGATCTCAAATAATGTGCCAGAACCTCTAGGAAATGTATGTACCTCTCCTCAAGCACTGCAAGTGAGCAGGCTCTAACAACTCTTAGGTGTACCAAATCAGTATCCCTTGAAGATTACTGCCCTGTCTTTGAGCCAAAGCCAGGTGTTGGGTGTGAGGGCCAATGCTAATGACCCTTGCAGAGAGTATTCTAGAGCAGTCAAAAGTGCCCATCCCTGAATTAGAACAGTAAATGCCTACCCGGCAGCCTACTCAGGGCGAGGCAGCCCTGTCTCTCTGTCCCAAGTTCCCCCATTATGCATGGCATTCCCAGTCAATTGCTTCCCCATATGGGCACCATAGAGGCAACCCTAGCAATCCAGCCAGCTGGTCACACCCTGAGTGGAGAGGGGTACAGCCCCTTGCAGCCTCTGCCCACTCTGACTACCTAGCCCAGCTCACCCAAGGCATACTATTCCCAGGACAGAGAGGCTGCCCCTGGCAGACAGCAGGCTTCCTCATGTTCTAAGCTGTTTCTCCTCGCCCAGCTTGCCCATCACCATAGTCCTGTGAAGAGAGCTCCAGATCAAGCCAATGAGAGAGGAGGAACTACTCCCCAGCAGTGAAAACCAAACTCCTCTGATCGGTGACCTTCCTGTCTCCAGAGGAGCTCAAGGAGAAACTGAACAATCCCATCCCACTACACACAGCTGCCAGTACCTGTGCACTCTACTCCTAGGCCCCCCTTCCCTACTCCTGTCTCTCCATTACTTGGGTACAGGGCCTGTTTGTGCCCACTCAGGCTGCAGAAACCAACTCGCCACTCCTTTCCCTACTGGTACTTACTAAGAGCAAACAGCTCTGGTCTGTGGCTCCACAGCGCAGGCAGCCTCCTCTGGCTCCTGTTGCTGACAGCAAAGTCCAACAGCTGGTCCTGGTAAATGGGCCTTCTGGGAATTTACCTAACTACTTTTCCAGACATTTCTCTACTAGAGCTCATGAGCCAAATTCACATGATCATTGGTCTCTCACCCTACATACTTTCCTAACTTCATGCTTTGTTGATGTTGTTCCCTCTGTATAGAAGGCTCTTTGCCTGGAATCCACTTACCCCTGCCATCTTCTGCAAGCATTCCCAAATGCCCTGTGGTTTTTCCTCAATGCTTTATCTTCACCTGGCTTCCAAAGCTCATTCTACCTCATGAGCTTTGTATACTTAATAAATAATGGGCCCTCCACTAGACTATGAGCCTTTTGAGGTGCAGGATCAATTGTAAGTCATCTTATTAGCACCTAGCATAGTGCGCTGTCCATGGCAAACACGCAGTGAATGTATTGAATGAATTAGCCATGATTCCAGGCCCTAAATTGCTGTTCACTGAAGAATGGTTTTCACAGGAATGCTCAAAAATACCTGCTGAGTGAATGGACTGCTTTTACAATTCTGGACCTCACAGACTTTAATTTATATTGGGCATGCAAAAAGATAAAACTGTAGCACAAACCCACGTACCTGCCACCTCATTTTCTGACATAAATCGTTACATGCACACCTGCAGCTCCTTGGGTAGCCCTGCCAGATCCTTAGGGAGCAACTACTATCCTGATTTGGGGCTTTAGCTACATACTTTCACTGGGTTTGTAGCCACAGCAACAGTTAAATGTGAGAAGCAGTGTGACTGCAGGTGAAGCTGGGATGCTGGAAATAGCATCAGCTTGGAGCTGAAAGGCAGCTTATCTCTAAATAAAGAAAGCTCTAATTTTTACTTATTGGAGACAAGATTAGGGACAGATACAATATGAAAGAGACCACTGGGGGTTGGGAGGTACAGCTCAGTGATAGAACATATGCTTAGTGTGCATGAGGTCCTGGGTTTAAGCCCGAACCCCACAAAACAGACAAAAAAAAAAAAAAAAAGTAATGCCTAAAGCCTCTTAGATTTCTGATTTTTTTTGTGGGGGAAGAGGGACAATGTTCTTGCTGTGCTGCCCAGGGTGGCCTAAAACTCATAATCCTCCTGCCTCAGCCTCCCAAGTAGCTAGGATTACAGGTATGCACCACCCTGCCTGGCTGATTTGGGAAAATTTTATTTTGTGATACTAGGGGTTGAACCCAGGACCTTACATGTGCTTTGCAAGTGCTCTACTACTGAGCTGCACCCTCAGCCCTTTTTTTTTTTTTAAGTTTTTATTTTGAGAAAGGGTTTCACAAAACTACACAAGCTACCTCTGGCCTCAAATTTGCCATTGTCCTGCCTCCACTTCCCAAGTCTCCAGGATTACAGGCGTGCACCACCACACCTAGCTGGACTTGGAAGAATTTTAAAATTTGATGTCTTTACTGGATAGATCTTCATACATTAGAAATTCACTGAAAAGTTAAGTTTTTAGTTGATCTGTCTAGAAAAACAAGTTTTTGTTATTTTTCACTTCTCTTAAAAAAAACTGAGAAAAGAATCATAACGTGCATCACGATATAGTGATAGGAATACTAGCCATCTCAGTGGCCTTCATTTGAGTCTCAAGATTAATTGCCTTTTGTGAGTCTCAATTTCCTCATCTTTAAAAATGGGGTAATTTTTTAATTAATAAATTTAGACTGAACCTCCTTCCAAAAAAATCTGCAGTCATCTTTTCAGGAAATTATGAGAACCAAAAATACAAAAGTGTGAGAATACTTTTCAAAATATAAGAAGCTGCAAGGATATGCTAATGTCAGCTGTCAGGATCACCCGCAATATTTGCCACCTAGTAGCTGAAATGAGGAACTGCATCCAGATACAATTCAAAGACAGTACCATCTATGTTTTACTGACTGTGCAAAAGCATTTGACTGTGTGGATCACAAAAAATTATGGATAACATTGCATTCAATACCCACAAAAGCAACAATCAAGAAATAAGAGTCATTGCATTGGGAAAAGCTGTTGCAAAAGACTTCAAGTGTTGAAAGGTAAAGATGTCACATTGAAGACGACAGTGTGCCTAACTCATGCCATGATATTTTCGGTTGCATCATATGCTAATGAAAGCTGAACATTGAATAAGGGAAACAGAGAATTGATGCTTTTGAATTATGATGCTGGAAGTGAATATAGAGCATACCATGGACCGCAAAAAAAAAAAACCAATAGATCCATCCTAGAATAAGTGCAACCAGAGTGCACCTTGGAAGCAAGGATGGCTAGACTGTGTCTTACACATTTTGGACATTCAGTCAGGAGGGACCTATCCCTAGAGAAGGATATGTTTGGGAGCATGTTTGGGTCAATGAAAAGAAGGGAGACTCTCAACTAGATGGATTGACACAGTGTCTGCAACAACGGGCTTAAACATAAAAATAATCGACTGCTTGGCCCAATGTCAGGGAATGTTTTGTTTAGTTGTATATAGGGTTGTAATGAGTCAGACCCAACCCAGTGGCACCTAGTAACAAGAACCATCACCGTATGTATAGCTGAGACCACAAGTCAGGTCCTCATAAGGATTACTGCATTTGAGGATAACCTCTAACAAAAAACAAAACAAAACAAAACAAAAAAAACCTCAGAGGATACAATATAGAGGCGAGAAATGCTTTGGATTATCACTAATATATTTCACATATGATTAGATATTACACTGATGAACAAGAGGTTTATATAAAAAATCAGGGATCAAAGATGAGCTCTGAGCTGAAGCTGGCCTTTGTGGGCTCACAGGAGCCAACTGTTATATCTTCTGGAATTCAAGTCAGTTAAATATAGGCTGTATTCAAAATTAAATTTATAAACTCAGTAAATATGTTGTTGTTAGGTGCCATCGAGACATGTCCAACTCATAGTGACCCTTATAGGGTTTTTGATGGCTGATTCTTTCAGAATTGTTTTGGGGGTGGGCTGCCACATTCTTCTCCTTTTTTGGAGGGTGCTGGGGTCAAACCCAGGGCCTCAGAGACCACAGAGCGGCACTCTACCAACTGAGCTAAACCCAGCCCATAGTAAATATACAAGAAAAATAAGAAAAATGTAATAAATACTCAAAACTTATCACTTCCTAGTTATTTCATACCATTTATTATCCATGGTCTTGCAGTCATTTATTCCTAGTGTATCTGTACAAGGAAACACTACATAGATGCTCCTCACCATCTCTCCCAACTCCATGATATATCATCCCATTAGTAACTTGAAATTGGCTATGGTAGAAGTGTTCACTCTACAAAAATAAGTGAACACCTCAAATCAGAGTTATTAGTTGTTTTTTTCACGCAGAAAACCAGCTATGAAATATTTACCAATATATCATTGGCTCTACGTAATTAAAAAAATTAAGGTGAAAAATTTTAAAGTTATCAAGACTGGAAAATAAAACTGAAACTTGCTAGAGAAGGAAAAGAGATGAACAGTTGGTGGTAAAAGGTGGAAAAACTAGAAAATCAGAAAAACTAATGTGCAAACAGTGAGTTCCAGGAAGACGACATAGAAAATAGTGGGGCAGAAATTATTAAGAAAATTATCAAGAAAATTTCCCAGAGCTGCAAGACAACTGATACTGAAATAACTGAGTGCCTTGCTAAACAAATGTAAAGTAAATAATAAAATCAAGGTATTGTTGCAAATTTCAAACCACCAAGCAACAATGTTATTGTTGTTAGGTGCCAGTGGAGTCAGGTGCAACTCATAGCGACCCTCATAGGGTTTTCAATGTCTGATTGTTTCGGGATTGCTTTGGGAATGAATTGCCAGGTCCTTCTCCAGTTTTTTTGTGGTGCTGGGGATTGAACCAATGGCCTCAGACAGTGCAGTGTCTCACTCTACCAACTGAGCTAAACCCCAGCGCCAAGCCAACGAGAGAATCCCAAAAGCATAAAAAAAAAAAAAGGCAAAAAGAAAAGGTAAACAAACAGAACCAGGTTACAAAGGAGTTGAAATCAGAGTGACATCTGACTTCACACCAAGAGCAGTTTTCTGTTTATTTTAAAGCTAGAAATAATAAGCAATGCTAAAAACTTTTAGGGAAAATTATATCCAACCCAGAGTCCATTTTCAACTTTTCTACCATCAACAGTGAGAGTTAAATACATTTTCCAAGATTTGAAATTTTTTTCCCCCCTTAAGGGCATTCATTTAACTATTCACTGAGTACCTACTCAATGAATATGCCAGACACTTCTCCCAAGTACTAAGGTTATGACAATGAACAAACACAGTCCTTGTTCTAATGGAGTATACTAATCATCTGAAAAGAAGATAATCAAAAATATAATGTGTCAGGAGATAAACAGTACTCTGAAGACAAATACCACTATCAGGGGCTGCAGCACTGGTCGGAAGCAGCTTTTTTCAATAAAGTGGTTACAGAGACCCTTTCTGGTGGGGTCACATTTGAACAGAGACATAACTGAAGGAGCAAGCTATGCAGCACTTGAGGCAAGAGCCATCCAAGCAGAGGTCTTACCAAAGGCAATGGTTCCAGAAGAGCGTCTGTGTAGCACGACTAACTTGACACACGACGGCAGAGGCAACTTGAGGCAGCCAGACCACAGAAGCCCTTTATACTGGATACTCCATGTCCCTCCAGGTCCATTCTTTACTGTTTGCTCCCCAACTGCTCTGCTTCCTTGACCTCTAGCTTCCTGAGAGATTTGGCCAATGAGAGGTACTAACAAGAAACTGGGAGGTCAAGAGGAATCTCTACTTGGGGCTACAGCTTCTATCTAGTGACCCCACCAGCTTTGGACCCTGTGCTCTTCAGGCCCAGGTGTGGGAGTGCCTCATGTCTCCCCATGGCTGCTACCTCCAGGGAACCACATACAGTAAGCCTTCTTTCCCTAAACTCTCTTCATCTTTGTCCCTTTGATAGGCACTCTTCAAATTCCTCGGTAAGAACGTGCCACATATTTCCTGCTAGGAACCAGACACTCCCACCTATGGCAAGATTAAGAATTTTAGATCATATTCTGAAAGAGCTAGGAAGCCACTGGAGGATTTGAACATATGGTTTATGACTTAAAAGTGTAAAAAGATTCTGGGTGCTGGGGATACAGGTAGGGGTGGAAGAACAGTGAGGCTTTTACAGTAATAAGGGCAAGAGGTAGCTAGAACTAGGGTGGTTGTAGCATGGGTGACATGTAGGATTTGGGGCATATTGTGAAGGTGGAGCTAAGAAGATTTGGTAATCAACTGAAGATGTGTAAGAGAAGAAAAGGCAAGCATACTCAGGTTTTTGGCCTGAGGATGAATTAAGTTCTATTTTCTGAAATAGAAAAATCTGGGGTAAAAGCAGATTCAGGCTGCAGAAACCAAGAGTTAAGTTTGGAACATACAAAGTTCAGGTATTTTTTCGAGACCCAATTGTGAATGTGGAATAGGCAAATACACATTTAAGTGTGAAGCTCAAGCAAGGTCTGTCTGCACTGGAGGTGTGAATTTGAGTAATCTTAAAGATAGCATTTAGGGCTGGAGATGAAGCTCAGTGGTAGAGTGCTTGGCTACCATGCATAAGGGCCTGGGTTTGAGATCCAGCACTGCAGGGCCAGTGGGGCGGGAAGAAAGGTATTTAAAGCCACAGATTAGAAGTTATCTACAAATTGGTATAAACAGAGAGGAAATAAGGTCCAAAGATTGGGCTCTTTCTTAGGAAAATACTGGAGGATGCATTTCACCAAAATGAAGAAGTGAAACAAGAGGAAGATATGATGAGGAAAGAGGGAATTTGACACTGGAGGCAGAAAAAAACCTCTGCACTAATGATGAAAAATCCTAGAACTATAGATCTCAAAGTAACCTGTCTAAATTGAAGCTAGAGGATGAAAGGTCCTGGGAGGGATATCACCAAGAAAAAAGTGAAACTGAAGCTACTGAGATCTAAACTATGGCTCAAATTTTGGTTGTGAATCAGAAGTAAGAACACAGAACACTAAGCAGATGGAAAAGAGATAATTACTAGCATATTTAATGTAAATAATACTTACATAAATGTAAACATAGGATTACATCAACATATTACGCATAAAAGTCATAAAAATATCAACATAGAATATTGATTGTAACCATAAACTATTGCATAATTATAAGGGTGCCAGGGAAGAAAAAAATATCAAGTAAAGCTGGAGATGCAGCTCAATGGCAGAGGGTATGCCCAGTATGGCTGAGGCCCTAGATTTTCTCTCTAGCACTACCAAAAAAAAAAAAAAAAAAAAAAGCGTAAGATGTTATTTACAGCAATTCTACTTCTAGGTATATATTCAAAAGAATGAGGTACAAGTACTCAATGAAGTACATGTACATCAATGTTTACACCTATGCAAAACAGTCAAAAGGTGGCAACATAGATATCCACCAACTATTGAATGGGTAGCCTGAAGTCATACCACCGTGGCAACCAATCCCATCAGATCTGGAAGCTAAGCAGGGTGGGACTTTGTTAATACTAGGATGGGAGACAGCCTGGGAACACCAGGTGCTGTGGACTTGGGAGAAGGACCTGGCAACCCACTCCCAACAACAATCAGCCATTGAAAACCCTATGAATAACAGAGAAGCACTCATAATAGTGTTTCGCCTGTTGTATATGGGGTGGCTATGAGATGGACCCCAACTCAACGGCACCTAACAACAATGAATATGTAAACAAATTGTGGCATATATACATTGGAGTATTAAGCAACAGAAAGGAATGAACCTTAGGAACATGATGCTAAGTGAAAACCAGACACAAAACATCACATACGATTCCATTTACATGAAATATCCAGAATAGGCAAATCCATAAAATCAGAAAGCACTTTGGCACTTGCTAACGGAGGGGAGTAATTGCTTAATAAGTATGGGGTTTTGTTTGAGAGTGATGAAAATGTTTTGGAACTGGATAGAGATGGTGGTTGCACAATATCACAAATATACTAAATGCTATCAAATTGTTCACTTCAAATATTTTGTAAATTTCATTTCAGTTAAAAAAAATTTTCTTAGAAATAAGGCATATAACGTGTTAGAAAAACAGTGGAGTTGAAAGCAGTTGCCTCTGTTGTCCTCAAGAAGGTGGGACTGCAAAAGGAAACTGTTTTTAGTTGTCTTATAAAGTGATACAACCTTTTGTGTGCAGGGGGAGGGTACTAGGGGTTTGAACCCAGGGCACTTCCACCAGTGAGCTGTACCCCCTATCCCCTTTTTTATGTTTTTATTCTGAGACAGGGTCTTGCTAAGTTACACAGGCTGCTCCCAGCCTTGAAGTCAGGATTCTCCTGCCTCCAACTCCCAAGTTGCTGGGATTACAAGTGTGCATCACCGTGCTCAGCCAGATAATACAACTTTTAAAACCACATATTAACAAAAAGCTAGGCATGGTGTACACATCTGTAGTCCTAGCTATTGGAGAGGCTGAAGTGAAAAGACTGAGACCATACGTTTAAAACCAACCTGGGCATCGTAACGATACATCACAAAAATAAGAAAATGGATACCTATCTTAAAAGGATACCTATCTTAAAAGATACCTATCTTTCAAAAGGAAGAGAACAGCTGTTGAAGGAAACACAAATTGTGAGTGTATCTGGACACTGTGCATGTGCTGTTTCCAACTGTGTCAAAGTAGACATTACAAAGAAAAAGCATATGAAATGTTTTTTTTTCTTTTTTATAAGAATAAATGTGTAAGTCTGGAAGACAGATGAAGACTATACTGTATTAAAAAGCAGAAAAAAAATTATACATTTAAATGGACCATTCCATTAAAAAATAAGTCAACCTTAAGAATGAAACTGTCATTTGTGACAACATGGGTCAGCCTAGAGGACATTATACTAAATGAAATAAACCAGGCATGATCTCCCCTACACAGCAGTCCTTCCTTATGTGTGGTTTTCTTTATATGGTTTCAGTTACCCTTAGTCAACTATTGTTTGAAAATATTAAATGGACACGTCCAGAAATAATTCCTAAACTTAAAGATGCATTGTTTTAAATAATATGATGAAATATCATTGTCCTTTTCAGGATGTGAATCATGTCTTTGTATAGTATACCCATGCTGTATATAGTACTTATCTTTGTCACCTAGTAGCCACCTTGACTATCATATCGCAAATTGTTTGTGTTCAAGTAACACTCACATAGTAGCCTAAAGTTATGTCATTCACCTCACTTCATCTCTTATCATCTCTCATCACGAGTAAAATAGAGAAGGCACATGTATGCAAATTTTACTATTAGGCGCCATCAATTCAGTGTCCAACTCATAGTGACCCTATGAACAAAAGGCAATACACTATTGTCAGTACATCTCTGCTATCCATAGGGTTTTCAATGTCTGAAATTTTATTATAGCATGTAGTTATTATTGCCTGATTATTAGTTATTGCCATTTCTCTCTTACTGTTCCCAATTTATAAACTTTTATCGTAAGTATGTATGTACAGGAACCAACACGGTGTATCTTCAGGTTCAGTACTATCTGCAGTTATAGGCATTCATTGGGTGGTCTTGGAACTTACCCTAAGTAATAAGCAGTTGGGGGTGAGGATTCTCAGAATCTAAAAAGCTGAATTAACATAAGTAGAGCAGAACAGTGGTTTCCAGAGGCTGAGGAGAAGGGTATGCAAGTAAAGAGGAAATGTTGGTTAAAGGGAACAATGTGTCAGAAGATCTGATTATCTACTGCACAGCATAGTGATTATAGTTAATGATGTATTATATATGCCAAAATTGCTAAAAGTAGACTTTAAATATTTTTACCACAAAAGAAATGAGGTGAAGGATTATGTTAACCTGACTTTCTCACTCCACAATGTATATATGCATTAAAACATACTATACCCAATAGATATTACCTGCCAATAAAAGTGGAAAAAATATTTGTAACAAACAAGGGCTAAGAATAACCATGCTCCAAAAGAGAAATCAGAATAGGCACAAGTAGGCAACTCACAAAAAGTAAACATAAAGAAATGTAAAATGAGGTACTATCTTCTTAAATTGATTAACCAATTAAAGCAACTTTGAAAAGGCATGAGGAAATTACATTCTCACGTACTTTTTGGGTACTTAGTATGTTTTTAAAGCTCATTTTTACAAAACATACAAAATATACATTCCTAACCTTTAAATCTCATTTTTCTGAATTTATCTTGACATAACTACAGGGCAAATTAACATCTTCACAAGGACAGTAAGTATCTATACAGCAGGGGTGCTCAAACTCAGGGCTACAAACTGATGCAGGTGTGAGCAACAGGCAGGAGGTAAAATGAGCAAGCAAAGTTTCATCTACATTTGCACAATAAACTTAATGCCTTTGAGCCTTTGAATCATCTCACTCCCAACTTGGTTCACCGCAAAATGGTCTCCCACGGAACTGGTCCCTGGTGCCAAAAAGGTTAGGGATTGCTATTTAACAAGATATTACCAAAAAAATAAAAATAAAAAAAATTCTGGATGTATGTATATGAAGCCCACATGTAGAACTGTACCCATGCTAAGTATGTTGTCAGGTATATAACTAGAGGGACATTCATTAAACTTGTACGGTTCTCTTCAAATGAGTTAACTACTACCACATACAAAGTACATCATGTAATTTTCACAGTGATTCAGACGTTAAGATTTTAGCTCCCAAACCACACCACCCTTAACTGGCAGGGCTGTTTCTGCAAGCTAAGTTTGACTCTCCTGTTTACACTCAAAGGACTCCAGACCATTTTTACCTTTTCTTGTCTGCACTGTTATTCACTTTAAGAGGCGTTAAATACCTAAAAGCCAGGCACAGTGGCACACACCTGTAATCCCAGCAATTTGGGAGGCTGAGACAGGAAGATGACAGGAGGCCAGAGGAAACCTACACAAAATAAGACCCTGTCTCAAAATAAATAAAAGGGGTGGGGAAGCAAGGGGTATGGCACTTGCCTAAATGGGTGAAGCTCTAGGTTCAACTGCTCAGTACTGGTAACAAAACAAAAAAACTCTTCTAACATGTAATTGGGCTGGGATTTAGCTCAGTTGGTAGAGCGCTGCCCTGCAGCCTCTGAGGTCCAGAGTTCAATTCCTAGCACCCCCAAAATGGGAGAAGGATCTGGCAATCCATTCCCAAGACAATCCCACAACAGTCAGCCATTGAAAACCCTATGAGGGTCGCTATGAGTCGGATACTGACTTGACGGCACCTAACAACATGTAGTTATCTGTAATATCTGGCAGCAATTTTGTTGGTTTATTGGCAAGTAAGTACTTGCAACTAAAAACAAGACAAATGAGTAAGAAAACCTAGAAATGCTTTGAAACATCAAGTGTTCTTCAATGCCTTGTCTAGCTCTTTATAGTTTGAAGGATTTCCTTTTACTTGCTCTTTTTTTTTTTTATTACAGTAAGTTTGTCTTTCAGCTTATAACCACTTTAAAAACTTGAACACAAACACAAGGTGTATCTAATGCTAGCAAGAACTGGGTAACATACTGAACCAGATACTTTCTGTGGTAGTGTCCCTTCTTTGTGAGCCACTTAGACCGAATCAGTTCTCACACCCAGCACAGGGCACACAATGCTGGGTGAGTAATTAACTCTGTATACGAAGTTCCTGGAGAATCCTATAAACGATTGGAGAATCAAGACCAGCAGAACCAGCGGTGTCTTAGATGTTAGTGCCAGTTATGATGCTGGTCTCCTGCAACACTAACTCAGGTCCACAAATACCAGCCACACATGCCACCTGCCATTTATAACCTTAAACAATTCAGTCCAATTGTCTGAGATTTGCCCCCTTTAAGCATGAATACCCATGTTCCAAATTAACTTCTTGGAAAGGTAAATACTCTGTGAACACCCAGATAGGCAGATTTTATTTTAACCCATTCACAATTTGCTGGGTTCAGGGACCTAAGCCCACCTCAAACAGTTCTTCCTGAACACTCTGTAATCCAAATGCAACTGTACTTACTGTTGTTTCCTGAACTCCTTCTTCCTCATCTTTAAAACCCTTCAGCAAGACCCGATTCCTCTCCATGTTCTCCATAAAGACACAAGATCTCTCCAAGATTCTTCTCTATTTCTGATACTAATTGTTGTTAACATCTGTCATAGATCTACCTCAGCATTCACCAAATGTACCAAAAATACTTGTTAGGTGCTGTTGAGTCTGGGCTGACTCATAGCAACCCTCAGGAGTTTCAATGGCTGATTGTTTGGGAATTGTTTTGAGAGTGGACTGCCACATCCTTCTCCCATTTTTGCAGTGCTGGGGATGGAACCCAGGTCCTCAGGAAATGTGGACCAACGCTCTACCAACTGAGCTAAACCTCTGCCTTCAAAAATACTTAAGAACATTTTTTTCCCTGACACCAAAATTAACTCATTACTTTCTAGTCTCTTAGTTCTGCATGTATATAGTAACCGCCAATCAGGTAATAGCTATTCAAGTAGTTTAAGGGGTCAGGGAAAAGATGAGATGAATGCTATCTTTCTGCTTCTGTGGAATCACAATTACTTGGCTAAAAACCCGATACATACTAGTTTTGGAAGAAATATAAAACATGCTTTTAGTTAAACCATGATTTTATTGTTTCAGTACATAGTCAAATTTATGCCACCAGGGCAGAGGCTGTGGATGACTCACTGAAAAGGAAAAAAGGGGAGAGAAAATTGGGATTAATACTAGTTCTCAGTATCCATTCACAGAAATCTCCCTGCTAATACAGCTATTTCCAAACTACTACAATAAACTGAACCACATGAATTTCACCAAACTGAGTTCTAGAAATCAGTTCACCATGCTCAAGCATAAGGAAATAATTAGACTCCCAAGGAATAACTGGCCAACATGAGGAAAAACTTTCCCAGTGGAAACTATAAATGTCTGGATAGTAATCACACCATAGTGAGCAATTTGTGCAAAATTTAAAACTACACTGAGACCTGGGAGCAGCAGTTTGAAGTGACAAATTACTATCTAAAAAAGTCAATGAGTTCATGGTCCAAACTAAAGGTCTGCTTGCTTTTATGAATTAAGTTTCAAATAAACACAGCCATGCCCATTTGATTATGTATCACCTGTGGCTGTTTCCCCCATACCATGAGAAAGCTGAGTAGAAACAGTAGTTAACCATATGGCCACAAGGGCTAAAATACTATCAGGCCTTTTACTGTATCTACTACCTGATACTTGCTATATGGCTGACAACTGCTAACATAAAAAATAGATACTTACTATTTCCAATTGGGGGGGAGGACCCGCTTGGTCTTATAATATCGAGCCAATCGGTGAATTCGACTCTCTATCAGAATCAGACGGAATTTAGCATCTTTATCCTAAAAATAAAATGACACAATTCAAGTAAACCACAAGTAATTGAACAGTGATTTAACAAGGAAATGCAGTTACTACGCACTTTGCCCAATTACTCCCCAATGTTTTTATAACAGAAGCATAGCCTAGGGTTTAGGTGGCTAGATGAAATCCTTAAGGCAATTTAAGTCCTCCAGAATAAGACTTAACAGAAATGGCCTGCAAACTCTGCAAAAACACCCAACATTTTCAACCAATTGGATATAGTTAGGGGAGCCAAAAATTTCTCTCCCAGTAGGACCTTTTATTTCAAAACAACTATACTGCTGACTAATTTGTATTCTGAGCAACTTCAGTTAATTCAAATCAGATGTGTTACATTAACTGAAATTAGTATGAGCAATTCTACTTAGTACCAGGCTTTTTATTTTCCCCCTTACCTTTCTGTTCCTCTCAAGATGCTTGCGAACAGCAACAGCTTTCTTAATTAAATGGTAGAGATCCTCAGGAAGATCAGGAGCAAGTCCTTTTGACTTAAGGATTCTCAAAATTTTATTGCCTGTCACAAAACGTACTTGTGCAACACCATGCGAGTCCCTCAAGATCACACCTGAAAAGGGAATATTGTGACTTCCCACAGCAAACACAAACCGGAACATGTGATGCCAAGGTTCAGACAGCAAGTCACCTTCCAAGTTTCCTATCTGGAAGATGAGGTATGTTTTTATACATCACAGAAACCAACATGAGAATACATGCAAAGCTCACTCATATATGAAAGGAAGGTTTGCCCAAGAGTAAGGAAAACCCTTCTGGTGGAAACTGCAAATGCTGAGAAAACATCATCATAGTTGAGTTTGCTGGAATACACATGACCAAAGGAAGCAATGAGATTCCTATACATCTACTTGTTTTCTTAAACTAACACCAGTTAATGTTTGTTGAGAACTTGCATTAGACATTCTTATAAATCATTGTTCCTTTTAAATCTCAGATTACACCAGCTGCCATGGTGCATGCCTGTAATCCCAGCAACTCAGGAAGCTTGAGGTGAGAGGATTTTGAGTAGGAGTTCAGAGGCAGCCTGTGAAATTTAGAACCTGTCTCAAAAAGTAAACAAAGGGGTGGGGGGGGGGGTTACAGTTCAGTAGTAGAGCACTTGTCTTGCATGTGCAAGGCCCTGAGTTCAACCCCCTATGAGGGCCAAAAATGTAAGTAAATATTTTTAAAGCACTCAACTCTTTTTGTGTATTATACTTTCAAACTATAAGCTCTAAAGAAGGCAAATATTTTGACTTTTTTCTTTGACTAGTTATTCTCAGGGCCCAAAACCAAGTTGCAAGACAGAGCAGGAAAATTATTTGCCACTTGCACAAAGTCACAAACAGATGAGATTTAATCCATATTTGAGAAATGTGTCAAATCCTCTGGATAGCTTTGGCAAAGCAGACAAATGATTCTCAAGGAACATATGAAGCTCTTTTGCCTTCCTTTACAAGCCTCCTTTGCCATGCACACTCACCAATTTGTGAGGGAGTCAGACCCTTCTTGGCTAGTTTGTAAATCTGTTCCTTCACATCGTCAGACGTCAATTTCAGCCACTGTTTATCGAACAAAAATCAGACTTAGAATGAGCAAACAGAAATAGCGCCAAAACAAAGCAGCCCCTTCCATCCTCAAAGCCGCGCTCCACATGCATCAAGTCTTCTGACCTGGCGCCGCTTCCCCGAGCGAATGCCATCCTCCTCCCTAGCTTCTCCCTGGTCCCCACATGCTACTTACGGTGGGAACGCTACGGCGATAGGGCAGAGCCGACTGGGACAGGCCCTTCCTAGGGAAAGAAGGGAATGAAGTGAGGTGGCAGCCTTTGCCACAGCGGCGCAGAACATCTTCCCCTCAACCTGCAGCCCACATTCTCTCCCTTCCTCCCCCGCCACGGCCCAGCCCCGCGTCCCTGCTACACGCCAAAAAGCTCACCCAGGTGCGTGCATGCGACCCATGATGGCGGCGATCTGGAAGGAAAGAGAGCAAGATGGGAAACGGCACAGGAAACTACTCAGCACACAGGAAGTGACCTCACACGTACCTGCTTTCTCGCACGCAGGAGGCGGAGCTACGCTGCGCAACGTCCGACGTTCGCGTGGCTACATATTCCTAGGTGCATTTCGGTATGAGGTGAGCGCCTTCTAATAGGCTGGCCCACCACTCGGGTATTGCTGGGTCTGTGGTCCCCCTCACCACTAGAGTGGGAAATTGAGAGCTAGTCTAGCTGCCAGTCAAGGTTAACTGCCTGTAAGCACCGCTGGAACTAGGTTCTGCCAGTTCCTGATTCGTCCAGTTTGAATCCTGGGCCGACAGTTGGGACTGCAGAGATCTGCCATACCCGTGTTCATTCCATCACTAGCGCCATGCTTTGTCTTAGGGTACTACATTCCCTCAGAGTCAGCACCGGTCCTTAACTCACGGGTACAGAAGTATGTGAGGAGTGCTAATGTGGAAGTAATGGCAGCGGCTGCCGCCCAATCTAAACTCCGAGGCAGGATCACTGATGGTGAAGGACCTGCCCGAGGATTTGAGCCACGCCCTGCCGACTCCAGACCCAGTCTTCCTCTGAGCTCCCAAGCCAGGCTGTGGAGCTCTCGGCTACGGGAGGAGAGCTACAGGGTAGCTTCGGGAAAGATTGCAAAGGCCGGTAAAATGTGGGAGAAAATGAGGTCTTGAAGCTTTCTGGGAATAGGAAGCCACCACTGAGGAAGCTCTTTTAGGACTTGACCCATTGCTGGTACCCAAAAGTGCGTTCAAAGAATGGGTGAGTGAAGCACTTTATTAAAGACTAAATAAAAAAGCATGGCCCTAGGTAGAAGCTCTGAAATCATTTTTTTTTTTTAATGTTCTCGGGCAGGGGCAAGTTGAACGCTTAGAGCCTTGAGCAAACTTACGCAAGTGCTGTGTCCCTGAGCTGCACCCCCAGCCCCTTAGTTATTTATTTTGGTGCTGGGGATTGAACCCAGGGTCTCCCATTTGGTAGGCACGCGCTCTACATTGAGCTACATACCCCAACCTTCCTTTTTTATTTTTTATCTTGAGACAGGGTCTAAATTACACAGGCTGCCTCTTGCTTTCAATGTCCTACCCTCCTGTCTTTGCCTTGCCAGTCGGTGGGATTACAGGCACTTGCCACGGTGCCCAACTGAAGTCAACAAACTTGTTGGGTTTAACGTAATTGTTGTTGTTAGGTGCCATCGAGTCTGTATCCGACTCATAGCGACCCTCTGTACAACAGGGGAAACACTATTGTCAGTGCTTCTCTGCTATTCATAGGGTTTTCAATGGCAGATTGATTTTTGGGAGGGGGTTGCCAGGTCCTTCTCCCAAGCCTACAGCTTCTGGTGTTCCTGGGTGGTCTCCCATCCAGGTATTCACCAGGCCTGACCCTGCTTAGCTTCCGAAATCTGACAGGATCGGATGCCACAGGGCTATGGCTGCAGACTTAACGTAATTAGTGAGAGGTTTAAAACATACCGTAGGTACTAAAACATCCAGCCCTTACTTCAACCTATCAACAGTTGATAACTTAACTTTCCAGAGTCTGCAAACAGA